>BLSH010391816.1:50006-68827 GCA_018402905.1 Glandirana rugosa
TCAATCGTCAATCTGTTCTCGGTGTTATTAGTCTCTCAACATATATATGGGTCGTAATAAAAACGTAATAATAACGTACTTCGTCAAATGTCTCCGTTAGTCTTTGATATATTTTGGAGTAGATATATCCCCGTGTTGTGACCAGTTTCCCCATACGGTTCTGTGACCACCCCACTGCACGACTATGACCCGGATTACCTCGTGCCAAAATTCAAACAAACTGAGAATATTTTGGCCAAACATACTCAACTGGAGTAAATCCGGACCGCATCAGTTGCGTAAATCCGCAAGTTAGGTGTCCCGGAGTGCAACTTCTTAGGTAACTAAGTATCCATGTTGCTTGATCGCGGGGTTAGGGCTCCTCTGTGAGGCAGATGATTCCGGCGGTCTGGCGGAGCTCTGGCTCTATGCGGCCATCACGGAGCTCGGACGCCACGCCCCCTATGAATCAATGGATTCTTCAACGTGAGGCCCTGTGGATTGAACGCCTAAATGCGTTGACTACGCCAGGCCTAAATGAGGTCAACTCATACAAACCGGTTTTATAAGAGTCAAACAAACTTAAAACCGTGCTCCATTAGGCCCAGTATCAGCACGTCACCCCACCAGTGTCTTGGCATACCCCTTTGACCAGTGTTGTGCCCCTATATAGATGAGGTTTTATATAGTTTCTGATTGCCTCTGTAAACTGCTTCATGCAATAATAATGCAAAAATAATGCTGGGTATATATACAACTCTCTGATTATTGTGGCTCTTGTCTAACTGCTAACTGTCTGGTTTCAAAACTTTGTCAAGTGTTATCGATGGTGCTGATAAATATGGGGGACTCCACAAATGGCCTTGATGGGTAACCCATTGAGTTTTAAATAATTCAATATATCTGTATAATTTACTAATGACAATTATATGATGTCATTATCTTGCTATATCATCCCTTTACAGCCCGGTGCCATGACCTCCAATACCCCTGTTGGTCCATACGGTGTTGTTTTTGCTGGGGACCAGCACAGCTGGTGCGATCGCATTGATCGCCTTTACATCACAGGTTCCACTGTTTGGGTTGGTGGGGGGCGTGCCTCCCTGGCAGAGGTGCGGCCCTGTGGGGAAAGGGGGAGGACTTCGTCCACCCCCTGTGAGGTGTCTACAAACACATGTCATCGACGTGGGGTCTGTAAGGGGCATTGCGCATACGCGATCGTGCATGCGCTCCACAGAGGGATGTCACACGCCACAGGTAAATAGCTTTTGGAATCCACCAGACAAGGGAAAACTTGTTATATGGGGCTTGTATTGACCTCCCTTTTTCTTGATATCCACCAGATTCAAGGAGGTAGTATGGTTGGCCCTATCCTTAACACCTGACCCACTATGCAATACTGAGGTAGCCATCCCTCCTATCGGGTTTTACCTTGAAACAAATATATTTGTTACCCCTACTTGATTTTTAATATGTTGGACCTCGGGAAGTATGCACCTTACAGGGGCATGCTTTGGGAACCCTGTCTAACCAGGTACTGAACAGTACAACAAGCTCTAGTGTTAAAACTCAGTGTCATGCGATACATACACTTTTCTTTGGGGGTATCCACCATTAGATTATATGGGAGCTGGTTCCTTTTGTTAGTATCACATTTGAGATTATTTTCTATACTTACCTTATTTAGGGTCCCTTGTCCTGGGTGCCTTGACGCCTCCACCTTCTCTGGGGGAGACACCGGCCTCTCCATTTTACCTACACAGTGATTTTGGTAAGGGCACTTTTGGGACGGTTCTTCCCTAGTGACAAATGAATTATATATTGTTTATCTACAGGCTGTATTGTTACATATTGTATTGTTGGTCATGAATGGTGTCTAATATAAAACATTTTTTGTTATCACTATAGTATCCACGTAGAGTATAATTATACAGTATTCATGCATCCCCTGCAATAGACTCCTGAGGAAGTGGTGACATCCCATCAAATCCGCTAAACATGTTGGGTCTGCAGGCATCTGTATAAGTATTGATACAGTTTTGTATACTTATCACTGTATGAAATGTTCTAGAGCACCTTTTTGCTCTATTTTAATGTACATTACTGTGCTATTGCTCCTAAAGGAGTATTAATAAAGATGTATTTATTTTAGAAACTTTCATTGTGTATGAGTTCATACAGTACCATAAAAGACCTAAACTTTGCCCTATTAGGAGGTAGCTTTGGCCATCCTTCCCCTTTCCATATTTCCGTAGAAATATTCCAGACAAAGGTACTATATATCTTTATATATTTTTTACAATGGAGGCACTAAAAACATTGGGTGGTAACAACTCTCTGTAGGAATATAAGTATTACTGTCGGTCTCTTTGAAGTATGTTTTCATGATTATATTTCTACCACGTTTCACCAAATAAGATCTAAGAAGTTTTGTTCAACCGGATTCAAACTTCCTGTGAATTTAAGGCCATACCGGTTATGATTAATGTTGGTCAAAGAGGTTTACAGAGCATGTTCAGTCCCATCCCAAAGTATAATGATGCCATCAATATACCTTTTGATGATATGGGGTCTTTAAAGATGCTCTGCTCCTCTCATTGGCTCATCAAGATGTTGGCCACGCTAGGGGCATACTTTTCCCCATGGCACACCACTTTTTGCTTGTAATGGGAGCCTTCATGCCAGAAATAGTTGTTTGAAATTGCTAAATCAAGAGCATCCAACACAAAAGTCTTCTGTTCTTCCTTGAGATCAGACTTTTGGTTTAGTGCTCTTCTAGTTGTAACCATTACCTCCTCTTGACATAGTTTTGCGTATAAAGATTCTACGTCAATAGTGACGATAAGCGTATTCTATTGCACCTGAATATCCTTCAAGATGTTAATGAGGTATTTGCTGTCCCTAAGGTAGGACGGGTAGGTTTGCACTATGGGTTGCAAAAAGCAATCCATGTACTTACCTTTCCTAGACAAGATTGAATTTATACCGCTAATTATAAGTCTACCTGGGGGGGCACATCCTATTTTTATGTATCTTAGGTAATTGATAAATGATAGATAGCTTAGGTGCTTCAGGGACTAAATATCTAACCTCCTTTTTGGTTACTATACCTTTTTTCTGAGCCTCTTTAAAAGTTTTTTTCAGCAAAGCTCTCAATTTTTTTGTGGAATCACTCAGTTTTTTGTAGATGTTGGTATTCCCTGCTAGTCTATTTAATTCTTTGGTATAGTCCTTTCTTATTAATACTACACCCCCCTTTGTCAGCTGCCCTTATGACTAAATTTTTCCTCTTTTCCAGAGCCTCTATACCCATTTGTATGTTCCCTTTCCTCTTTCCTATTTTTGTATTCATCAATCTAACATCTTGTTGTATCATCGACTTGAAAACCTCTAGAAACAACATTTTGGGGTTGAAGGTAGACTGGTTTCTCAGTCCACTATCTTTGAAAACATTCTAAATTCTCCATATTAATTGAAGGTTTTTCAGCAAAGATTCTTTTTATAAACAGCTTTCTGACAAACTTCTCAGTGTCAATGTATGCATCAAACTTATTTATCCCTTTGTCAGGGGCATACTTTAAGCCCAATTCTAGAACTCTTCTATTCATTTGTGGTGAATACCTCATCACTGAGGTCAAAAATCCCTTGGCCTATTGTTCTCATTTTCTTTTTATTGTCCTTTCCTCTTCTCTTTCCTCTGGTGAACTTCTTGACCTTGCCAGTTTGGTGCCTCTTATTGTTGCCATGATAGGGGGTTGTAATGGTTGGCTTGGGATTCTTGATTGGAATAATTCCCTTGCTGTCCATGATGGCCCCAATTAGGTATTCACCCACCTCTCCTAGGAGGATCTCCATGCCCTCTCCTGTAAAAACCCCTATAGGTCTGATTCTCTTTAAAGGGTTCATTCCCATAGGATAAAGGTTGGAAATGATTCTGAGTGGGCACCCCATAATTCATGGGGTAACCAACATCATAATCACCAAGGTGATTAATTGCCCTATTATGATTTTGTGGAGTCCTGGGTAGACCAACTCCTCTACCTCTCACACCTGAGTTTCCCCCGCATGTTAGGTGGTGGTTGATGTGCGGGACCTCCCCTCACTCCAGGGGTGGAGTATACAGGGTTGTGGTTTGTTTGCATTTGAATGCTAGTTTCAGGTGAAGGGTCAGTGGGCTGGGCCAACACTTTTCTCGACTCCTCCTGCCATTTGTATACCAAATTATTTTCATAGTCCTTTAGGTTCCTCTGGTATTTTTTAATTTTCTTAGCTTTTGTATCTTTATCCAGTTTTTCTAAGTACTTTTGAACCTGAGTGTTTTTTTTTAATTAAGTAGTGTCTTTGATGGGTGTTAGCTGTTCCTTTAGTCCAGTTATTTGTTTCTCTGTTTCCAGTTCCAACATCATTTTCTCCTAGAGATAATAAGATCAAGTAAAAAATGTATACCATTCGATGTCTAGATCAGATTCCTCCAAGCCATCATTTGAACCAAGATCCCAGCGCAAACGTCTAGGAGTCATTTCATTTAATTCCAGGGTGGCAATATCCCAACATACCTGGATTTTTTTATCCATCGCATTTTTTTATAATTTTTCAGCTGAGGTAAAAATATCTTTCATATCTGTGGGTCTATTACTCATGTGGTCACAGATGTCAGGTATTATCTTCAAACAGAAGTAAATCAACAAAAAATCAAAAGGAGGACCAATAGAGGTACCTCTACCTACACAAAATGGATTAATTAATAATACATGATGAGAGCTGCTCGTGTGTATAGGACACAATGCCCCAATGGTAAGGCCTCATACACACGGGCGTATCTAAAAAAATAAACAAAACGTCGGGTCCGACGTCAAGGAAAAAAAGTCAACGTTTTTCGGCGTTATGCATCGGCGTTTTTGAGCGTTAGTGAGCGTCGGCGTCAATAGGCGTTTTTTTAAAAAAATCGTCCCTCTGCTATTTTTCAACCTAAAAACGTCGGCGTCAAAAAACGCCGGAAAACGCCGGTACAATATTAGGTGACGTTTGTTGCCGTTAGTTGGCGTTTGTTGGCGTTTTGTGGCGTCGGCGTTAAAAAACGTCAAAACGTTACAGCCTCAGAACGCGATTGCCCTGGGTTCTACTTTCTGCTCACTAATGCCGACGCCACCTACAGCTCTAAAACGCCGACATTTTTATGGGGCCATTGACTAACATGGAGAGCTGCAAAAAACGCCAGAAAACGCCGGCGTCAAAAAACGTCCGTGTGTATGAGGCCTAAAAGTGAATAGTAAGGAAAAAACACACTCTCCACCTTAGTAAAGAAGGTGTAGTAGATGTGGCTGACTACTAGGGTTCACCCATAAATGAACAAGTGAATATTCAATACAATTCACTGGAAGTTGGAATCCGGTTGAACAAAACTTCTTAGATCTGATTTTGATGAAATGTGTTAGAAATATAATCACAAAAACATAATATCAAAGAGACCAACAGCAATAGTTATATTCCTACAGTGAGCTGTCACCACCCGACTTGGCTGGGAGGGATCCCAAAAGGACAACTAACGCACATCCATAGGAATTGTGCTGACCCAGAGAAGTTGTGATTAACAGGTTTAAAGAAAAAGGCTACATCATGTGCAAAACCTTATCAAAGATATGGACAGGGATAAGCTATTAGACCTCATACACACGGGCGTTTTGTTATGCCACGTTTTTGGGCGTTTTTTGCTGCTCTCCATGTTATTCAATGGCCCTCTAAAACGCTGACGTTTAGTGAACTGTAGCTAGAATGCGGGACCAGTGCCTTCCGAAGCTGCAGCGTCATGGCGTTTTTTGACGCCGACCCGGCAAAACATTTATTAACGTTGCTTAACGTTGTATACACAGCGTTAAGCCTCGTCAGGCGATCTATTCATAATCAATGGTTCCCTATGGGAGCCCATTGATTTGAATAGAAGCCGCACCAGAAGTCGGATCATGGTGATCCGACTTGCGGCGCGATTTGTGTGCTAGGTGTCTTAAAGGGAAACCCCCGCAAAAAAATTGCGTGGGGTCCCCCACCCCAGAGCATACCAGGCTCTTCGATCTAGCATTGATTTTAAGAGGAGCTCCCACACCGAAAAAACGGCGTAGGGTAGACCCCAAAATCCATACCGGACCCTTATCCGAGCACGCAGCCCGGCAGGCCAGGAAAGGGGGTGGGGACGAGCAAGCGGCCCCCCCTCCTGGACTGTAGCAGGCCGCATGCCCTCAACATGGGGAATATGGGTGCTTTGGGCCAGGGGGGGCTCTGCGCTCCCCACCCTAAAGCACCTTGCCCCCATGTTGATGGGGACAAGAGCCTCTTCCCGACAACCCTGACGATTGGTTGTCGGGGTCTGCGGGCGGGGGCTTATCGGAATCTGGAAGCCCCCTTTAACAAGGGGGCCCCCAGATGCCGGGTCCCCCACCCTATGTAAATGAGTATGGGGTACATCGTACCCCTACTCATTTACCGGGGGGAAAAAAAGTGTACAAAAAAAAAAATACACAGATTTTTAAAATATTTTATTAAATCCGCTCCGGCATCTTCTCCCCTTTCTTCTTTCTTGGCTCTTTTGCAGTGTCTTCTGTCTTCTGAGGGGTCTTCTGCGGGTCTTCTGTGGGGTCTTCAGCTCTTTTGCTCTTTTGCTGCTGTCTCCCCGGCTAGCTTCTCCCGCCACTGATTCTTTTTCTTCTTTTTCTTCTCCTCCTTCTTCTGGAGATGTTGACTCGTCGCTCTCTTCCACTCGAATGCCGGGTCCATGCTGCACGGTTGCCTTACATTGGCATGGGGCGGGGCCACACAATGACGTCATCATGAGCCCCACCCTCATGATGTCACATCCTGGGGTGGGGCTGTGATGTTAGAAGCTAGGGGGGAGACAGCAGCAAAAGACCAAAAGAGCTGAAGACCCCGCAGAAGACCCCTCAGAAGACAGAAGACCCCGCAAAAGAGCCAAAAAAAGAAGAGAGGGGAGAAGATGCCGGAGCGGATTTAATAAAATATTTTAAAAAGCTGTGTAGTGTTTTTTTTGTACACTTTTTTCCCTCAGGTAAATGAGTAGGGGTACAATGTACCCCATACTCATTGACATAGGGTGGGGGGCGGCATCTGGGGGCCCCCTTGTTAAAGGGGGCTTCCAGATTCCGATAAGCCCCTGCCCGCAGACCCAGACAACCAACAGCCAGGGTTGTTGGGAAGAGGCTCTTGTCCCCATCAACATGGGGACTGGGTGCTTTGGGGTGGGGGGCGCAGAGCCCCCCCTGCCCCAAAGCACCCATACTCCCCATGTTGAGGGCATGCGGCCTGGTATGGTCCAGGAGGGGGGGCGCTTGCTCGTCCCCACCCCCTTTCCTGGCCTGCCAGGCTGCGTGCTCGGATAAGGGTCTGGTATGGATTTTGGGGGGGACCCTACGCCGTTTTTTCAGCGTGGGGGCTCTTAAAATCCAGGCCAGATCAAAGAGCCTGGTATGCTCTGGGGTGGGGGACCCCACGCAAATTTTTTGCGGGGGTTTCCCTTTAAGACACCTAGCACACAAGTCGCGCCGCAAGTCGGATCACCGTGATCCGACTTCTGGTGCGGCTTCTATTCAAATCAATGGGCTCCCATAGGGAACCATTGATTTTGAATAGAGGCAGAAAACGCCACAAAAAGCTAGCGTGAAAAAACATGCATTGACGTCAATGCAAAACGCCAAGCAAAACGTCAGTTTTTTCCCCTGATGTCAGGCCCGGCGCTTTGCTTATTTTTGTGCAAACGCCCGTGTGTATGAGGCCTTAGAAGAAAGATCTAAGAAAGATTATAGTTCACAACAAAGCCATGAACATCTGGCTTTTCGAACTAATTTTTTTTGAGATTATAAATCTTTAGAGCAAATCATCAAAAAGCACTGCCTATACTGCTTAGGGATAAGACGCTGTCAAAATAATACCAAGTCATCCAAAGTTTATATATTGAAGAGCCCCCAATTTAAGAAATAAGCTGTCCCCTAATGTATATGAACCTCCTAAAAAGAAACCAACTTTTTTGGACCTAAAAGGTTTCTACTATTGCAAGAGATGTACAGCTTGTAGGAGTACAAAAAATGTAAAAAGAAACATTGAGAAATTCAAATCCTTTAGTACTGGGACAGAGTATAAAATAGATAGGTTACATGGGCAGTCTTACATGTGATAAACTTAACTTGTCACCCGCCCTTGCGGGTTACAATATGTGGGGCGTACCACGAGAAACCTTAGTACTCAAATCAATGAACACTTAAACAATATAAGAAAGGGTTTTCCTAAACATAGCTTATCCAATCACTTTAGGTTATACCACAATATAGTTTCAAGCTTATCAAAATTATTCAGCATAGATAAGACAGAACCCCATTGGTGGGGGAGGGGGTAATCTAAGTCAAATAATTTCTATGAATGAAACAGAGTGGATATATAGATTAAATGGAACCTGCAGGTATCAATGTAGACATTGATCTAAATTGTTTTCTATCTAATTATTAGAAGTTTTGATTGGTTTATTATCTCTTTGAGGTGTTTCCAATATTATTCCATCCTTGCGTAATATCCTCTTTCCCCACAAGATGGAGCTGAGTAATTTTCTAGTCATTCTAGGTCTGTTACCCGCGCTTACCTTTCTCCTCCACCGGAGGGAGCCCATGGCCATAGACCTTATATACATATATTTTTATATGAATCATATTTTTTAACTAAATAAACGTTTTAATACATTTTATAATATAGTATAGCTTATATGTTAACCTCCTCCCATCCGCGCCATAGCCGAATGACGGCTACAGCGCGGCTCTAAAATGCCGGGAGGACGTCTATAGACGTCCTCCCATTTGACTCATGCTGGGCGCGCTCCCGCAGCAAGGGAGTGTGCCCGCGGGTCGGGTGGACCCAATGTCCGCTGGAGACCCGCAATCTCCTTACAGAGAGGAGGAACGGGGAACCGCTGAAGTAAACACGGCGGTTCCCCGTTCTGTGAGGGGGGGGGCATGCCAGATCTACTGATCTCTGTCACTGGGATCAGTTAGATCTGTCATGCCCCTGTCATCCCCGCCCCCCCACAGTTAGAACACACCCAGGGAACATGGTTAACCCCTTCACTGCCCCCTGCAGGTTAACTCCTTCACTGCCAATGACATTTATACAGTAATCAGTGGACATTTCAATTTCTGATCCCTATATAAATGTCATTGGTCCCAAAAAAGCGTCAAAAACGTCCGACATGTCCGCCCCGATATCGCAGTACCGATAAAAATCGCAGATCACCGCCATTACCAGTAAAAAAAAAATAATAAAAACGCCATAAATCAATGTCCATAGTTTGTAGGCGCTATAACTTTTGCGCAACCCAATCAATAAACGCAGATTGCGATTTTATTTACCAAAAATATGTAGAAGAATATATATCGGCCAAAACTGATGAATAAATTTGTTTTTGTTTTTTTTTTGGATTTTTATTACAGCAAAAAGTAAAAAATATTGTTTTTTTTTTCAAAATTGTCGCTCTTTTTTTGTTTATAGCGGCGATCAGAGGGGATCAAATACCACCAAAAGAAAGCTCTATTTGTGGGGAAAAAAGAACACAAATTTTGTTTGGGTACAACACTGCACGACTGCGCAATTGTCATTCAAAAAGCGACAGCGCTGAAAACTGAAAATTGGTCCGGGCAGGAGGGGGGTTTAAGTGCCTAGTAAGGAAGTGGTTAAATAAGAGGTTACAGCTTTTTTATTCATCATTGAGGATCAAATTAAATTGGTTGTTCCTCTGGGCTGATTGTGTATTTATAATGGAGGAGACATGTCAGGCCATGTGACTCCTCATGATGTCAGAGTGTGCTGGCGAAACGCATTGGGTGTGGTCATAGTGTGATACGTCACTTCCGCCTTCTGGTGGAGGGCAGCTTTATGTCCCCTGCTTCCTTTTTCCAGCTTCTTTGTTTTTATGGTTTTCCATGGATTTTTTTTTTTAGCATTTTTGCAAAAGAGATTTTATTGAACGTTTACATTGGTACACTTCTGGCAAGAGACAATCAAGACATATACAAAATACAATATGATAGGAAGATGGCAATCATGTGCTCTACTTGAGGTTTAGGGACAAATTGACCTGAAGAGAGATGCAGTATCATACATATATTGGTACAACAAGATTTGGAGCTATACTGTAGTTTACGGCATATAGTTTACCAATTCTATTCTTAGCCAAGCTTATCAGTTAACGAACTAGGACCTAAGCTGGTGCTAGTAAGCTCTATATGAGGTGGAACTCTATGTGAGAGTGCAGGGAAAAGATGTCTCTTGACATAATTTAATGGGGAGGTGTGAACCAGCACACCTACACTCAGCGGAGATAAGGGGGAAAGGGGAGGGAACTGAGTTTGATGGGGTTGAATAAAAGAGAGGGGGTATGGGGGTGGGGGGGGGCGATATGAATGCTGGGGGGTGTAAGACAGACTCCTTCCTGAATAGTGGGGCTTGACGGCCTCCTTGTACAGGTGGGGGTTAGTATATAGATGAGACCTATACGAATTTCCAAGAGGAAGGGAATAGTTTGAGGCTTTCTTTAGAATCCTATGCTTGTGGGGGGGATCATGTTTGAAATGCCTGAAACAGTATCATTTCTGGGAGGCGGTGTATCAGTGCATGTTTTGGATTCCCGCTGGGGGGGGGCATGGGCAATGTAGTCTAGGTGTACACTTTAGGGACGGGGATGTTCGAAGTTTGAGATGTAATCTGGTGCAGATTTGTATTGTAGCCAGGGTGCCCATTTTTTGTAGAATTTGTGTGGAATGTTGTGAGCGATCGCAATGAGTTCCTCCATTTCTGCGATTTTGTTAATGCGGGTAAACCAGGTCTTCAGCGAGGGGGTGTCAGTAGTACCCCACAATCTCAGGATACAAGATTTTGCAGCGTTGACCAGCATTAGGGCAAGGGATTTTTGGTATGTGTGTGTTTTAATGGGCTGATAATGAAGTAGGAATTGTGCCGGGGCGAAGTCCAAGTTGTATGTGGTTATGTGCTTGATGTGGTCATGGACCAGTTTCCAGAATGGTTGTATGCGTGAGCAAGCCCACCAGATGTGCAACATGTCTCCTGGGGGGTGGGAGCATCTCCAGCAAGTGTCAGGTAATTTTTTTATTAAACTTGTGGAGTAAAGAGGGGGTGCAGTACCATCTAGTTATTATTTTATAATTGGTCTCCTGTATGGAAACATTAACGGAGCCTTTATGTGCCTGGGTGTGAATGGCTTCCCAGTCCTTATCTGAGAGACTGAGTTGGAGATCCTGGGACGACGGCTTACATGCCAGCCCTTCATCGGCTTTGGTGGTGTCCCATAACATGTTATGAATCGCCGATATGACATGGCGTTGTAGCGAGTTGGAGAGGCATAGCTGTTCAAAGGCTGAGAGGTCACCTGACATGTTCACAGAGTGTTGGATACTCTTGAAAAAATGTTTGATTTGCAAGTAACCAAAGGGGTCCACTTGCCTATCTGGAAGTAAGGTGTGGTTCAGTTGTTCCCTTGTGAGGAGGTTACGTCTTTGGAAATGTGGTGTATGCTTATGCCTATATACGGCTTGTCGTACAGAGGGGGAAGTGGGATAACCCCTGGAGGGAAGTCGGGGTTGTGGAATAGTGGGGTAAGTGGTCCAGGGGTCTTGGACAGGTTGAATTTACGTTGCATCAAGTTGAAGCATTTTAGTGTGGGGGCAATCAGGGGATGGTTTGACACTTCTTTTGGTACATGCTTATACTCAATCCATGGAAGGTGGTTAGTGGGGATCGTGGAGAATGTGTTTTCCAAGGAGACCCAGTCTTTAGTCAGGGAGTGGACGTGCCAGTCTACAATACGTTGCAGATGACTGGCCCAGTAATAGAGTTGGATGTTTGGAAGGCCTGTGCCGCCTTTAGGTTTGGGTTTCGAGAGTTGGGAGAATTTAATTCTAGCCCGTTTGTGCGCCCAAAGAAAGTCCGGACTTTAAAGTCTGAAAGAAAGTTTGTGGGAGTGCTATTGGGAGTGTTTGTAGTAGATAAAGTACGCGGAGGAGGATGTTCATTTTTAGGATGGCCATTCTTCCAAACCACGAGAAGTGGACCCTATCCCAATGCCTTAAATCTTCTATGATCGTTTTCAAGAGCAGGAGATGGTTTTTCTCATAAATCTGTGATAGCTTAGAGGGAATCTGGGTGCCCAGGTAGGTTATGGAGTCAGTTTTCCATTTGAAGGGAAAGTTATCTCTGCAAGTCCTATATAGTGTCTCTGGGAGAGTGATGTTGAGGGCATGAGATTTGCTGAAATTAATTTTGAAGTGAGAAATAAATTGAAAGGCCTGGAGGTCTGTAAGTAGGTTCGGGAGGGAGACATGGGGGTGCGTGAGGAAAAGGAGAATATCGTCAGCGTAGGCCGCTAACTTAAATTGTCTGTCCTTAATGGATGCTCCTTTAATGTCAGGGTTTTGTTTTATTTTTCGCAGGAATGGTTCCAGAGTGATGATGAAGAGGAGAGGAGACAGAGGGCATCCCTGACGTGTACCGTTTCTGATTGAGAAGGCGTTAGACAGGCTGCTGTTGGCACGCACTCTAGCCCTAGGGTTTGAGTATAGGGCCATTATAAATTGTATTAACTGGTCCTTAAAGCCAATCCGGTGAAGTGTTGGGGATAGGTAGTCCCAGGCTAGCCTGTCGAACGCCTTCTCAGCGTCTAAGGATAGGAGGAATACGGGGGTTTTGGTGCTGGAAAGCCAATGGTGGATATGAATAGTTTTCAGGGTGTTATCCCTTGCTTCCCTGTCGGGGACAAAGCCCACTTGATCTGTAGAAATAAGGGAAGGTAGAAGTGGAAGGATACGATTAGCTATGATTTTGGCGAAGATTTTAATATCAATATTTAAAAGGGATATCGGTCTGTAATTGGACGCTGACTCATGGTCCTTCCCTGGCTTGGGGATAACACAGATGTGCGCTTCAAGTAGGCTAATAGAGGAACTAAGTGGTTGGGATAATTGGTTAAACACTCGGAGGAAGGGGTTTGATAACTCTTTTATGAAAGTTTTATAATATGAGAGACAGAGACCATCAGGGCCAGGGCTTTTGCCCACCTTCATTTGGCTTATGACTGTCTCGAATTCTTCGGCAGTAATCGGACCGTTGGTGTCATTTGCAATTTGGTCGGAAATGGGGGTAGGGCTATACTGATTGAGAAAATCCCGTATGGCTTCCTCGCGGGTGTCCTGACCTGGGTGGGGTTTTGTTCTGGCGGAAGGTTGTAGAGTTTAGTATAATAGTCCGCAAAGTGGTTGGCTATGTCTTTGTTGTTTGTGATTAACTTCCCTTCTGAGGTGCGGATTTTGTGAATCGTGCGTTGTGTTTTTTTATTTTGTAAGGCTCTGGCAAGAAATTTGTCTGCTTTATTACCGTGCTCATAAAAGAGCTTATGCGAGAGTGTGGCATTACGTCTGATTTTCTTATCCAAAACCTCCTTTAGTTGTGCGCAAGCTGATTGTAAGTCCGACAGGGTTCTATGAGCGTGCGTGAGCTTGTGGGTGCGTTCTAAGGAGTGGATTTGTTTCAAGAGGGTGTCCATCTGCACCTGTTGGACCCTCTTGCGAATAGCGGCCATACGAATGAGTTCCCCCCTTATAACACACTTGTGGGCCTCCCATTGGGAAAGATGTTTTGTATCTGGGGTGTCATTCCTTACGAAATACTCTTTAAGGGTTGTAAGGAGGCTAGAGAGGTTTGCTGGGTCGGTTAATAAGGAGGGGTCTAGTTTCCATGGAGCAAACGAGTGTGTGCACTCGGGGAAGATGAAGGAGGCTGTAATCAGGTTATGGTCCGATAGGAATGAAGGCTCTATGGTGGCTGCTTTAAGAAAGGGAAGATCGCTTTGAGATAAGAATAGATAATCAATTCGGGTATACTTTTTGTGAGGGGAGGAGTAAAAGGTATAGTCCTTAGTGTTGTGATGTAGGGAACGCCAAGTGTCGTGGAGTAACAATGTCTGTAGTTGTGTTTTGATTTGCTTGAGGGCCTTATAGGGGAGCGTTGACGTGCCATTGGAGGTATCTTCCAACGGGTTTAGAGCAACATTCAGGTCCCCTCCCAGGATGAGGATTCCCTCCTGGAAGGAAGATAGCATAGTGTTCAGGTCTCGAAAGAAGCTAACTAAGTGATAGGTCTGTTCAGAATATTTCCTTTGAGGAATATGTATCTGGCATTCTCATCTATTACGGTGTCTGTGATATTTAGGTGCGTGTGTCTGGCTATTAAAATGGAGACTCCTTTGGTTTAGGCCAGGGGGTTAGGTGCGTGGTATACAGTTGGGTAGTCTTTGTTTATGAGTTTAGGAATGTTATTTTTTTAAGTGGGTCTCCTGAAGGAGAACTACGTCTGCTTTGTGTTTTTGAAGAAATAGCAAGAGTTGGGAGCGTTTCTCAGGAGTGTTCAGGCCTCTAACGTTTAAGGAAATGATGTTCAGTTTGGAAAGGCAGGGAGTCCTACCCGAGTCCCCCATTCTGGGAATTGTGTATGAACGGGTTTGTGAGTGTGACTGTCTGAGCTAAGGTTAGGGGCTGTGCTATGTGTGGGGGTCTGGGGCGAAATGAGAGAGAAGTTCTGGGGGGGGGAAGGGGTCGAGGAGGGGGGTAGGGGGCACGGATCCGCTGAGGGTGTATGCGGCCGGCCGGCAGGGGAGACCAGCTGCCCTGACGAGTGTTTGTGTCGGTCTGGATGCGGCACCAGAGATCACTCTGTGCTGCTATAAGGCGGTTCGGGATTTGAGAAGACAGCTAAGCAACCCACGTAGTGGTCTACGGTGTGTATAACAAAGGGGGCTGCGCCAACCAAATACCCTGTTAAATAGAGAATAGAGAGGAATAGAGAGGTTATTGCTTCTCTTACGTGTCTAAGAGGGGAAGCGACGTGAGTGAAGAGACGGGAAATGAGGGACCAGGTTAGGGTATAATGTCTGGGGAATTCTGGCGGAATGGGTGGAAGGGGTAAATTGTGAGTGAGGCTTGGTACGTGCAGGGAAGCTGTAGGCTCGAGTGGGAGTAAGCTCATGAATGGTACCTTGCTGCCAGCACACTTACTAAAGCATAAGGGAGTGAAAAGGTTTGACATAGTGTCGGAACTGTATTTGGTGAGGGAACATAGCCAAGGAGGCACATTTAAGATATAAAGCGTAAATTAAGAGCCAGTGTGTCTCAACTGGGTTAGCATAACAAGCAAACACAACCTGAATAAGTAATATCCAACTTACTCGAACTAGAATAAAGGGTAAGGCCGGGGATGACTTTCCTGCTTGAGGCGTCTCTCTGCCAGGCTAATAGGCTGCCATATGGCGGACTCCCACTGAGTGGTACCCAGTGGGGGACCTATGGGATCAGAAAAACCAATCTGCCCAGGGCGTGTTGGATGTGGCATAATTTTGCGGCAGTGGATTGTTCCCTCCACAAGGGGGTATAGATTCACCAGGTTTTCCGTTATGGGTGATTGTGCCACCTTTTTAAACTAGCCCGGAAGAGAGACTCGACATCCTCTGCCTCCCTTGGTATTACTGAGTACCTGCAACATAATAGATGTTAATCTCTAATCTCTGGCTCCCAGGGGAGTTATGTGAATTATCGTAAAGAAAGTTTGTACAGTTCTGTCTCCAAAGGAGAATTCTGCCTGAGGGGGTCTGGCCTAGGAGGGGCCGAACCCCTCATGTCCCCATGCTGGAAAACTTTAACCTTTAAAAACCGAACAGTGGAAAAGAACATAAAACAATAAAGGTGAAACCAGGGGTGAGGCTACGCTGGGAGAGGAGCCCACTCCCATGTACAATCCAAGTTGCTGGGTCCTTCTGCTCAGGGGTTAGCTAGTTTGACCGGCAGTAGCGTTAATTGAAAGGGTAGGCCCCTGACCGCTTTGATGGGGTGGGCAGGGACTCCCAATGTGTAGGCAGAAGGGTCCAGGTTGTAATCGAACTTCATCAGCACTCCAAGCCTCCCTGTGGGCAGAGGAGGTGGGGGGACGATTACTGACTCAAGGGGGCCAAAACAAGTCTGAAAGTGTGTGTGTCCTATGTTCCCGCGGAACATCACTACTGCACAGCATGAGTAGGTGCTGAGTGTGTGTTATGCTGTTTGGTCCGTAGGGGAAAAACAAAAGAAGGGTACCAAGGATCCACAGGAGCTTTGTGACAAGGGTGATCAGGACATCTCAACCGGTCCTAGGGAGATATGCAGTGACCTTTAATCATCCAATTTATCTGTGTTCCGGAATGTGGTGGTAATTGAAGCTTTGGGGTTCGTCAATCCCTTCTGGGTCTTCGGTGGGCAGGAGGCAGCGGGAGGCTAACTTCTCCTGCGGAGCGCCTGTTCGCTGGTAGGGGCATGCTGCTTGGGGAGTGGCGGCTTCTTCTCTGCATTTGAAAGTTTTCTGCATTTTGGGCCTCCATGGGTTCCTCATGTTGGTGTGTTGGGAAAAGAGGCGCTTCCTGCCAATCTTGAATCTCTACATGTGGGATTCCCAGGGCACGGCAGAAGTCATATGCGTCGTCTGGGTACCGCAGGTGGGCCGTTCTCTCAGCAATTCTAGCAGTGGTTTTAGTGCCCTGCGCTTATTCAAAGTGGTTGGAGATAGGTCCTGAAATAACTTGATCTCCTGTCCATGGTATAAGATACGGCCTCTGAGTCTAGCATTTCTTAATATTTCTTCCTTGAGCCTGTATTTTGTCAAGCAGCCTATCGCGTCTCGTGGCGGGTCTGTGTCCCTTCCTCTGGGGCGCAGTGCCCTGTGCAGGCGGTCAAATTCCACTCTCGTGTCTAGAGGCCTGCCTAGTAAATCATTGAAAATACCAGTGACTGCTTCCACTAGATTCTAATGTTATGTCTACGGTTCCTGTTTTCTACATCTTCCAGGCCTCTTTGAAGTTCTCTGATTTGGATCGTATGTGCGGCTACCGATCGTTCGTCCCAAATGGTCACCTCGTGTCTGTCCACGTTGTCTTCCAGTTCTTCCACCCTGTCCGCCATGGACTGAAGGCTCGTTTTTAAATCCGCAATTGTGGCGGCCAGCGTGCTCTTAATGTCCGCTGCGACCGCGCGGAGGTCTTCAAGGCATAGGGTCCGACCCGGGGAGGTGTCTCTAGGGAGATCCTGCAATGTTGGACTGCGGCTGCGGCTCCTACCTCCGCCCGCTCCAGCACTTGAGGTCCTGGCTTCGCTGGCGGCCTCCCGAGAGCTAGGCCGCGATCGAAACATAGCCGGAACGTTCGCGCTTAGTTGAGTATCCGGGCGGCGCGGTGAGCGTGCTGGTTAGCGGATTGGTCACGGTACTTTTTCCCCATTTTGCTCATGATTCCTCACATGGAAGCCGATGAAAGGGCTTTGGTTTGGCGGAGCTGTAAAGCTAAGCAGCCATCTGCCTCAGCGTCCGGGACACGCCCCCCCTTTCCATGGAATTTTACCTTTTTTTCAAATTAAATATTGATTGGACTTCACTATGGTAGTGTTTACCTCTCTTTTTCCATCACTGTATGGTTGTTTGGAGGTCTGGTGGTCTAATCTTGTGGAAGCCATTTCTTGATGGGAGCCAAGTGAAAGATTCCATACATCATGCACATATGACTTCTGTAATGGGGGTCACCTCCTTCTGGTGAGTAGGGTGTGTGACAGGTGTTGGTGGAAGAGCAAATACAGTCAACCCCTGGATATTGTGAATGATCGCACAACTTTTCCCATGAACAATCTTAGACTTTTTTCACTATATTATATGTTTGCACTTTATTCAATTTTCTGACTGGACTTTATCATTGCAATATATTATGCACTAGCACTTTTCATTATATGAAAAATCCCTGATGAAATTTGCACACTCTATGTAATAGTGACCTCTAGCAGTCAATTACCCACATTGCACTTTGTTTTCTATGTATTGAATAGTCACTTGTTCATTTATAAGTGACCCCTAGTGGTCAGCCACATCAACTACACCTTGTTTACTAAGGTGGAGAGCGTGTTTTTTTCTTACTATTCACTTTTACCATTGGGGCATTGTGTCCTATACATACGAGCAGCTCTCATCATTTATTATTAATTAATCAGTTTTGTGCAGGTAGAGGTACCTCTATTGGTACTCTTTTTGTTTTTTTGTTGATTTACTCCACTGATCTGGATGGTTTGTCCATAGTTTGGATGCTGCCACAATCCTGTATTTCATGGAATATTTTCTTTTAGGGTTAAATTCTTCGGGTTTATGGTTAGAATACAATTTTTCCAACTCTCTTATAAATACGATTTCATGTGTGTCTGAGGAATAAAATATTCTCCTTTTTCTCATAAAGACATCGGAAAGGAATACAAAGAGAATGCAAAAGAGAGATTCCAGAGGATTCCAGAATATAATTCCCGTAGGGGGGAGGCTGTTCATCTACATGAAAGATTCACCAGGTTATTGATGATAAACGGACCCCAGAATAAAGAGGGAAAAGAAAGAGAAATAAGGAGTTCAGGCAGAAGACATCTACAGATCATGGAGAAAAGATCCCCAACCACAATCCAGGCCCTCTTTGACCCTGATAAAGGTGGGTTCATCCCTAAGATTGTGGTGTTACAAGGAGCTGCTGGGATTGGAAAAACAATGACCTCCAAGAAGATCATGCTGGACTGGGCCTCTGGGGATCTCTACCAAGACAACTTTGACTTTGTGTTTTATCTGAGCTGTAGAGAAATCAACACCATCCCTGGAGACATAAGCCTTGTGGGACTTTTATCCAGATCCTGCAGACTGAGTTCAGATGACCTGGTGTCCATTCTGAAGGATCCTGGATGTCAGAGAAA
>BLSH010391816.1:73546-87935 GCA_018402905.1 Glandirana rugosa
GGGTTTGAAATCGACTGATACATGTACGTTTTTAGGATGAAACACCAGTCGGTGAATACTAACCGCTACACGTCACTGTGGAGGGAATGTCTTATCTATAATTATATCGAAACGTCGCGATCTTAACTCTGAGGGATTTGGATTTTCACTATTATAAATGTGTAAAATTTGTTCGTTGTGTTTATATGGACTACTTCGGGGCGGATCCTGCATTACACATTCCACCTCTGCAGTAGTGCGGACAGTCTATGTGATCCTATCGGCGACGATATGACAATACTTCCTCTCCTCCCAGCGCCCCGCGAGACACGTATATTAATAATAGCATGTAATATATCCTCACATAGAATCACAATATATCCATGTAAGAATGCACAGAGCGCCCCGCGACCCTCCTCTCCTTCATAACAGTATAGCAGCGGCTATCCTAGTGTATCTGACAGGCGTGATGACGTCTCCACCTTACACATTACGTCCTAGGCGGGGCTTCATCAGGTATATTTGTGTTGCTTGTTTAAAATGTGTAAATATTATCACTTTTAGGTTTAGGGAGTCTCAATTCTAGCGCTGCAAAGCTATATTAATATCTATTCTGTAAGGGAGGTGTCACTGCACATCGCCAATCATAAGTGGCTGACCACAAAGTAGGATTTTTGCATGTACATAGTCAGCTAAAGTTTGGGAGGTCTCACTCCTCATGCTGCAATATTGAACACTTTGTTATAAAAAACAATATAAGTAAGATATCTTCATTGTAATATTCCTGTATAATTCTGCTGAAACACGTGTTGATTATTAAAAAATGTGAAAAAATATTTCACTTCTAGTGCTGCACAGTTATATGTATTTGGTGTTGTATTTTGTGGATGAATCCTTCTGTGTTCAGCTGATTAGTATAAATAATTGTAAGACGTTTGCCAGTGTTCTGTGAAGATAGCCAATTCATCAAGACCTCCAATCAGGTCTCTTCCGGTGACTGTAAAGCATCAGGGATTGGAGATTTAGATGAGTTGCTGTTTTGACACAACACCGACAACCTATACACTCCGGTACATCAAGATTTTACTGTTTTGACAGAACAGGGGCTAAGGAGGAAAAAGGTGTCACCGCCTCAGAGGCGGCCATGTTGTTGGTTAGTATCGGGCGGACTAACAATGTCCGCTCATAATACAGTGTATCGGAATGTATACGGTTGCCAATGTTCTATCAGAAATCTGCTACCCATCAGAAACTGCAACCAAAGTGACATTGCAGCCAACCGCACATGCGCGATACGTTCCGCAATGCATTCCATGGCCGCGATGCGTTCCACACATTGTGTGTGATGGTAGCAGCTTTCTGATAGAACATATTCAGCAAGTTCTGACCACATTGTACATGCGCAAGAGGGGCGGGCGTGGCGGGAGCGCTCACCAATGACAATTGTGTTTATAATACAGAACTGCAGATGACAATTAAAGAGCTTTATGAACGATTGCAATAGAGAACATCAGATTCTTTAACCACTTCAGCCCTGCAAGGATTTCCCACTGTAGGACCAGTGCACTTCGGCACTGCGTCACTTTAACTGACAATTGCGCGGTCGTGCGACGTTGTACCCAATGAAATTTGCGTCCTTTTTCCCCACAAATAGAGCTTTCTTTTGGTGGTATTTGATCCCCTCTGCGTCATTTCTGATCGCCGCTATAAACAAAAGAAGAGCGACAATTTCGCAAAAAAAAATATTTATTACTTTTTGGTATAATACAAATTCAAAATAAATATAAAAAAACAAATTTAGTCATCGGTTTTGGCCGATTTATATTCTTCCTTATATTTTTGGTAAAAAAAAAATCGCAATAGGCATTTATTTATTGGTTTGCGCAAAAGTTGTCGCGTTTACAAACCATGAGAATTCATTTGGGCGTTTTTTACATTTTTTTTTTTTAGTAATGGCGGTGATTTTTATTGGGACTGCGATATTGCGGCGGACATGTCGGACATTTTTGACACTTTTTTGGGACCAATTATACAGTGATCAGAAATTTAAATATCCACTGATTACTGCATAAAAGTCATTGGCAGTGAAGGGGTTAACCTGCAGGGGGAGATCTAGGGGGTAACTGTGTTCCCTAGGCGTGTTCTAACTGTGAGGGGGCTGGGCTGCCAGGGGCACCAGAGATCTAACTGATCCCTGTGACAGGAATCAGTAGATCTCTTACATGCCACCTGACAGAGCAGGGAACTGCTGTGTCTCCATCAGCAGTTCCCCGTTCTTTCCCTCTGGCAGCTCATCGCAGCTCGCCGGTGGATATCGGGTCCTCCCGAGCCGTGGGCACACTCACGCAGAGTGCGGCGGGAATGAGCGTGTGCCACCGGCAGCACGCTCGCGCCCCCTAGCTGCCTGTCCGTAAATCGCCATCTATTTACAGCGATTGGCGACACAGCTCCACACTGCCACAGTAAATGTACTGCGCGCAGTGTGGAAGTGGTTAATTGTCATGTTCAGACGTGCAATTCCTTTCATTCCAAATTTGTTTTACGATGAAATGTGACAAATTTGTTAATTCAGAAATATTTAAATTAATAAAACCCATTTAGCGAATGTTTCAGAAATGTGAAAATTCGAAAATTTGTAAATTCTAAAATCCAAAACTAAGAACGAAAATCTGAAAATTCAAAAAAACAAAAATCCGAAATAATAACTATTAAATTATAGGTATTGGAATTTCCTTTCAAATTTGGCTGTTAGTGAACAATGAGAATATGAATTTATCCGAAGTTACGAATTTTCTGAAATAACGAATGCCGCATCTAAACAAATGCAATGTAACAAATTAATAATAATGAATAATAATAACAATAATAATAATAAAAACATATTATTATTATTTCTTATCAATTTGTTATGTTCCTTTCCTTTAGATGCGCATTCGTTATTTCGGATAATTCGTAACTTCGGATAAATTCATATTTGTAATGTTCACTAACATCCAAATGAAAGGAATTTCCAATACCTATAATTTAATAGTAACTATTAGTTATTATTTAGAATTTTCTGAAGTTCATTCTTATTTTTGGATTCTTGAATTTTTCAAATTTACAAACTTACAGATTTTTGAAATAACAAATGTCAGAAAAATTTGCTAAATGGGTTTTCATTAATTTGAATATTTCCGAATTAACAAATTTGTTGCATTTTGTTGTAAAACGAATTTGGAATGAAAGGAATTGCACATGTCTGAAAATTAAATGACAATGAAAGAATCTGATGTTCTCTATTGCAATCATTCATAAACCTCTTTAATTGTCATCTGCAGTTCTGTATTACAATCATAATTGTCATTGTTGTGCGCTCCCGCCATGCCCCGCCCCTTTTGCGCATGTACAGTGTGGTCAGAATCTGCTGAATATGTTCTATCAGAAAGCCGCTACCCATCACACACAATGCAGTGTGGAATGCATTGCGACTTTGAAAGCATTGTGTAATGCATCGCGCATGTGCAGTAGGCTGCAATGTCACTTTGGTTGTAATTTCTGATGGGTAGCAGCTTTGTGATAGAACACTAGTGTTCTGTCAAAACATCAATTTGTCTAAATCTCCAATTGCTGATGGTTACAGAAACCGGAAGTGACGTGATTGGAGATCTCAATAAATTGGCTATTTTGACAGAGCACCGGCACACAGAAGCTATTGGAGTTCCCACACGGCTGTTCTGTACAACCAGAAGTGACTGGAGCTGCTCTGTCATACTTCTCTATTATTTCCCAGTGCATTATGGGATACCGGAGCCTCCACTGCCTCTCCTCCAATGCCCAGCGATTATTGGGCATCACCATGAAATGAATGGCGGTGGCTGACAAGCGTGGAATCCTCATGACAGCGACATGCTGCTTTATTTATAACAAAACGCTACCGCTCTTGTGTGACCAGCACTGTGTGCTGCCATTGTAATATTCTTGGCAGGCATGGAAGGGCAGTTATGAGGGCTTTAGAAATGCTGAATAAATGCCACATAAATGCATGGTACTGACACACGTGTGACCGAGACCTCACTGACCTCTGTAGCTACAGACACCATGGATCAATTCATCCTCAATTTTCACATAATATCCAGTGATCTCCCTCCGGTGGGTTTCAGCAATCTGCTCCCCCCTCCCCCTCCTCTGAGTCATTCAGTTATGAAGGGAAATTACAGCTTGAGCTACTGAGCTCTGTAAATAACATGGATTGTACAGAGATCCGGGAAGGACAGGCAGGTAAACATGTGGAAAATAGATTTCAGCTCCACCTGCTGGCTGGAAATGAAAATGCTAATTATTTATACACAATATTTCATATTTACAAATCTATGAATGGAATGTTTTGTCCTGACCATAATAAAGACAGAAAACATGATACATTCCTCTGAAGGCAAAGACCTCAGACAGTTCTCACTTCTGTACAAAAGGCCATCCCATAAACAATACAACTCATACTCCAGCAATATCATCTCTCATTGTCTCCCTTCTGCAGGATAGGAGTTATAAATCCTGGAATGTTACCCCTCCCCCATCACTAGAAGAAATGATGAACATCCCTACCCCCCATCCCCTTTATGAGTCCTCGTCTGCCATAAAAAGTGCCAAGGCTTCCTCTGTCCTGGCTCTGGGCAGTGAGTGCCCCCCTCCCCCTCTCTGCTCCTGGTGGGGGTTCTGTTCAGGTATGAAGGTCGTATCCTATGGACATAACCCCCTCCAGAGTCCCCCCACAACCACATATTATACTATGTAGAGCTGGGCAGTCAGCTTCATCTTATTGTATTTTGTTTGTTATCCACAATGAAATGTTCGTAATGAAAAGTCACCATCACGGTCCGGTTCCCAAATAATAATCCCAATTTATTCTCACATATGGCTAAAAATCATCCCAACAGAGAAACTGACGCGTTTCATCCATTCAGGTCTTAGCCATAGCTGTCTGTTAGGTTCAACAACCCCCCATTAGATGCCCCCAACCTCACACAGCCATGGGCGGGGTTACAGATAACATGAATTAATAAGCAGATCTATGTCCATGTAATGAGATGGAAATTGAGCAGCCAATGAAATGAGAGATGACATGAATAGAATACAGGATTACACAAATCATTCCCATCAATAACAATCACACATCAAATCCCAACTTACAAGTCATGTGAGGTGGAGATTCCCATCCCAGTGATGGTTGAGGCTGAGATCCACCACACCTCCGACTCTAATAGTTTTCAGTGTGAATCACCGCCTCTATCAGATGAAATGACCCTTTCTATACCACAAAAAGAAAAAGGGGGGCGTGTCTGACTTCCGGGATGTAAGGAGCTTTTCTCTCTGAGCTCCGCTGCTGTGCATTACTCCTACAATCCATCCTGAACAGATTCTCCCCCTCAGAGACTGGAGAAATAGCTGTATAGCTTCCTCAGACTAAGGCCCATCAGCCGGTATGGTCAAATATGGAAAATATCCCCATCCGCCATGGGAAAACAGCCTGGAACAGCCCCTCAGACCAGACCAAGATGGTGCCTGCAGCGTCACACATGGCAGCGGTGATGCATTCTCCCCAGCTGGAATATGGAGAGAGGGAGACACAAAGTGGCCATGTCTGCAGTGATCGCCGCCGGAGCCCTCCCTGTCGGTGGACATGGTGCAGCACGAAGACAAACAACCAGCATCACAGGTAACGGAGCCGACCTTGTCCCAAATTATGGAGGCAATAAAATCCTCTCATTCCTCCATTACCCTACAGACTGACACAATTTGTGCCGATTTCTTCTTACTGAAGGATGATGTGCAGAAACTGTGCCGTAGTGTGACTAATACAGAGCAGTGCAACAGCTCCCCGGAGGATGAACTTCTCTCCATACCGGCATCCCTTAGGGATATCCAGGCTGAGCAAAAGGCCCAGGCCTGGGGGACATGGATGACCGCCTTAGACGCAACAACCCTAGCTTCCTAGGATTTTCAGAAGGCGTGGAGGGGAGACAGCCGGAGGAATTCTTTACCACATGGATGAAAATGAATCTGGGAGAGCAAACATTCTCTACATTATTTGCCATCGAGAGGGCCAACAGAGTCCCTTCTCGTGCTTTCCCACCAGGGGGGCCAGCCCAGACCCTTGCTGGCACACATTCTTCATTTCTGATTTTGCAATGCTGCTTTACGAAAGGCCCGAAAATTAGCAGATATAAAATTCAACAATAATGTAATCACCATCTTCCCTGACTTCTCTGCAGCTACACAGAAGCAAAGGGTGGCCTTCTACAGTGTGAATCAGCAAATGCAAGAAAGACAACTACAATATAGCATGCTGTACCCGGCCAGACTGCTGGTAGTGTACAAGGGCCACACACCAACCCTGGGGAAGCTGATCACTGGTTGGACTCCCTGGGCAAAGCTTGAAGTAAGTCATACCTTCTGTCCACCCCTAAGGCCGTGAACACATTGTGCCTTTGTTTGTTAACACTACCACAGTTCCTTTTTTTCTGAAAATGGAAGCCATTATTCTGGTAATCATTGCTCCTGTTTTATTTGTATGCCAACATGGAGAATCAATATACTCATGACCAAGCGGTCCCGGAGGCCCACATGTACATGTTTGGACTGAGGAGAGGGATCTTTTTGTCTCTCCTCACTGTTCTTCCCATCCTTTCTGAAAAAAAAATTTCTGTGAAAAGCAGTAACTTTTCTTCCCCCTGTTGTTGTTTCAGAAGTTCTGGGTGAAAGCGCATGAGAGTTGGGTTTGCGAGCTGGGTGGGGGTACCAACCATCTGTGGGAAATATGTTTGTGGATTTAATTATTTTTATGTTTTTTGTGGACTGTTTTTCCCCTTTTTATTTTTTCTCTAAAGGTGAATGTTGATATCTACTGGTGGGGGGTGGGTGCAGGGAACGGCTGTTACCAGAAATGGTATTGTGTTCTTAGTTTCTTACTGTTATATTTTTTGGGATTCCTAAATGTCTCTAGAATCATTGGTAGTGTTGTCATGGAATGTTAGAGGCTTTAATGCTAAAATTAAGTGGTCACTAGTATATAACTTTATCCAGAAGCATAAGCCACTTATGATTTTTCTGCAAGAGACTCACCTGACCGGTTCCAAGGTTCAAGGACTTAAAAGGGCATTCGTAGCTCATACATTCCATTCCACATATTCCAATTACGCTGGGGGGTGACAATTCTGGTTTCTAAATCTCTCTGCTGTACTATTAAGAGTATACATACGGATCCCTTTGGTAGATATGTAATAGCTAATATTCTGATTGATAACACTCCATACACATTTGTAGCATTGTATGTTCCCCCACCATTCACTATTGCCTTCTGGGACACGGTCATGTCCAAACTCCTTCAGATGGCAGAGGGCCCCATAATACTGGCAGGAGACTTCAATTCGATGCCAACTCCAGACATAGACCGATTGGGGATGGATTCTATGGCCTCATCTCTTTACAATCCTGTCTTGAGAAATATCATTTGGTAGATTGTTGAAGGTGGCGCCATCCAGATACTAGGGGATACTCTTGTTACTCATCCACTTACCATTCCCTCTCCAGAATAGATATGTGCCTGGTCCCCCTGAACTGCTTCCAAGGGTGGTGGATGTCAGGTACCTTCCTAGAACGATCTCAGATAGAGTTGAGCAGAAACCTGGATGTCCGGGTTCGGTGCGTTTGGCCGAACTTCATGAAAAAGTTCAGGTTCGGCACCGAACTTGAACCCGGACGCCGATCCCCATTGAAGTCAATGGTGACCTGAACGGCTGTCATGAGCAGGCACTGCAGCATGTAGTCAGCCATGTGTGCCAGGCTGCCCAGAGGCAAAGCCAAGCTTTCCTCTGTGGGAGGTGTATCATCTGTGTGCTCCGTTTCCCCCCAGCCACGCTCCAGTGATGCCCATGAGCTGCATTGGGTGCCACCCTGCTGTGAACATGGTTCCTCCTCCTCATCCTCCAGAACTGTGCCCTGGCTTGAAATTTTTTTACCTGGCCTATGCTGGTGCAGGAACCCACCCTCCAAGCCACTTGTGAATGACTGGCCTGATAACCATGGAAATGACCCCTCTTCCTCCTCCTCTTCCTCCTGTGCCACATCCTCTTCCCTCATCGCCCAAAGTGTTTTTTCAAGGAGACATAGAAGTGGTATAGTAACGCTGAGAACAGCGTCATCGGCACTGGCCATGTTGGTGGAGTATTTGAAACACCACAATATGGTACACAGGTCTCTCATGGAGGCCCACTCGTTGGTGGTGAAGTGTTGCTGTTCCGCAGAGCGACTGACCCGTGCATGCTGCAGCTGAAACTCCACTATTAACTGCTGCTGCTCGCACAGTCTCTCCAGCATGTGCAAGGTGGAGTTCCACCTTGTAGGCAAGTTGCATAAGAGGCGGTGAGCGGGAAGACCGAAGTTCCGCACGCGTCAGCAGGGTGAGAATGCCAAAAGCGTGCACAGACGGCCTGCACTTTCTGCAGCAGCTCTGACATATCTGGGTAATTTTTTAGAAATTTCTACACCACCAAATTCAGCACATGCGCCAGGCAAGGGATGTGCTTCAAACTGGCTAGGCCCAGAGCTGCTATGAGATTTTGCCCATTATCGCACACCACAAGGCCGGGCTTGAGGCTCAATGGCAACAACCACTCATTGGTCTGTTGTTCAATGCCCATCCACAGCTGCAGCGCAGTGTGGGGTTTATCCCCCAAACATATGAGTTTTAAAACAGCCTGCTGTCGTTTCCCCCTGGATGTGCTGAAGATGGTGGTGAAGGTGTTGCACTGAACGGATGAGGAGGTGGTAGAGGAGGAGGAAGCAGAGTAGGAGGAGGAGGCAACAGGAGGCAAAGAGAAATGCCCTGCATTTCTCGGTGGCAGAAGGAAATGTGCCAAACGGCGAGCCGCCTCAGGCCCACTCACCACTACATTTGCCCAGTGTGCAGTTAGCGAGATATAGTGTCCCTGCCCTTGCTTACTGGTCCATGTATCAGTGGTTATGTGGACCTTGCCACAGATGGCATTGCACAGTGCACACTTAATCTCGTCTCCAACTTGTTTGTGCAGGGAAGAAATGGCTCACCTGGTAAAGTAATGACGTACTGATGGACAGCCACCACCATCAGGTTTTTAAAACTGTCCATGTCCACCAGACGGAATGACAGCATTTCAAAGGCCAGGAACTTTGAAATGCTGGCATTCAGGGCCAGGGATCGCGGATGGGTAGGAGGGTACTTCCTCTTTCTCTCCAGTGTTTGGGAGATGGAGAGCTGTAAGCTTCCATGGTACTGCCTGGAAATGCTTGGGGACGGTGGCGGACATGGTGGTGTTGCTGTCATATCATCTGTTTGCTGGGTGGCAGGTGACAATGGCACTGTAGAGGTGGAGGAAGTCCAAGGCAGCAACAGAAGAGGAAGCAGGAGGAGGCCGAGACCTTTCTTGGATTTTGAGGTGCTTATTCCACTGCAGCTCGTGCTTTGCATGTAGATGCCTGGTCATGCAGGTTGTGCTCAGGTTTAGAACATTTATGCCTCGCTTCAGGCTCTCATTACACAGTGTGCAAACCACTCGTGTCTTGTTTTCAGCACATTGTCTGAAGAACTGCCACGCGGGGGAACGCCTTTGAGCTGCCTTCGGTGTGCTAGGTCCCTGGGTGCGGTGGGTAGTAGCAGGCGTACTGTCTAGGGGATGGTTGCTCCGCTTTTGCAACCTGCTTTTTCTTTTGCTGTGCTGGTGCCTCTGTGCGACCACCACCTCTTCCTCCAAACTGCACACGTCACTCGCATGACCTTCATTCCATGTGGGGTCTAGGGCCTCATCATCCTCCACATCATCTTCCACCCACCCTTCACCACTGCCCTCCTTGTCAGTCTGTACACTGAGGAAAGCCACAGCAGTTGCCACCTGTGTTTCGTCATAATCAGAGACGTGCTGCGGTGGTGTTTCCATGTCCTCATCCTGCAACTGAAGTGGTTGGGCATCGGTGCACTAAATGTCTTCCACTTATGGGCCAGGGCTATGTGGATGGCCCACGGAAAGCACACCAGCAGAGTCATCAAAAAGAAGAGACTGCTGCATGACTTGGGGCTCAGACTGCTTGGCTTATTTACAAGGGGCTGAGGTGAAAGACAGATGGCCATGGGGTTCAGGTGCCAACTCTGAGCTTTCATCATGGGACCGGGTGGGAGACAATGTGAAGGAACTGAAGGCATTGTCAGCCAACCAATCTACTACCGCCTGTACTTGTTTTGGCCTCATCATTCATTGAGAGGCATTCGGTTCTACTATATAACAGTGAAGGTTCTGTCGGCTACCTGAGGAAGGTGTTTCGCTTGTGCGTGTAGCTGGCACACCTCGACCACGTCCTCTCCTTGCAACAGGAACTTCACCAACACCAGCAGCACCATGACCACATCCCTTATTTGACGCTCTCCTCATTCTGGACGCAAATGTACTATGTAGAACTATTTATTAATAATAATAAAAAAAGAATAAGAAATTATTATTCTTTTTTTAAAAAAAACAGAAATGTAGATGCACATTTTATTTTTGTGCAAGAAATGTACCGCTGGCCGCAAATGTAGCATTTAAAATATATATTTTTTTTAAACCAGCAATGTAGACGCACTTTTTATTTTTGCGCAATAAATGCACAGCAAGGTGCAAATGTACTATGTAGCACTATTTTATTAATACTAAAAAAAGAATAATACATTTTTTTTTTTTTTTAAACAGCAACGTAGACTCACTTTTTATTTTTGTGCAATAAATGCACCGCTCACACCAGCAGCAGGAACCTCTTCCTACACCAGTATGAGATAATTTTATAACAGAAATCTGTCCCTCACAGCAGCAGGAACCTCTCTCTATAGCACTATGAGATGATTTTAGAACAATGATCTGTCTCTCACACCAGCAGCAGGAACCTCTCCCTATAGCACTATGAGATGATTTTAGAACAATAATCTGTCCCTCACAGCAGCAGCAGGAACCTCTCAATATAGCACTATGAGATGATTTTAGAACAGTAATCTGTCCCTCACAGCAGCAGCAGGAACCTCTCCCTATAGCACTATGAGATGATTTTAGAACAATAATCTGTCCCTCACACCAGCAGCAGGAACCTCTCCCTATAGCACTATGAGATGATATTAGAATGCTAATATTTCCCTCGCAGCACTAGTAAACTGTACCTAGTCCAGTATCAGATGGTTTTAGAATGCTAAGCTTTCCCCTCACAGCACTGCCAGGAACCCGTCTGTAATGCAGGATGAGATCATATTAGATCGGTAATCAGTCCCTCACAGCGGCAGTAGCATCCTCTCCCTACACTAGCCTGAGATGATGTGACACGCGGCATACGTGACTCCAGCTCATATAGAGGCTGGGTCACATGATGCACTAGCCTATCACAGCCATGCCATTAGCAGGCATGGCTGTGATGGCTTCTAAGGACAAACGATTGAACACTTGTTGATTTGCTGCCCTGCAGCTATAGAAAAGGTGCAAAATATACCCAAATAATGAACCCGAACCCAGACTTTTTTCAAATGTCCTGGTTCGGGGCACGGACACCCCAAAGTCTGGTACGAACCTGAACTTTACAGTCCGGGTTCGCTCATCTCTTAGATCACTCCCTAATGCTCATTAGGTTCAGTCTTCTGTCCTGGGATGGTTATGGGATATGGAGGTTAAGCCCCCTTTGGTTATCAGAAGAAATATTCATTAACATGACAGCTAAAGAAATAGCCCATTACTGGTTAATCAATATGGAGGGCACTTTTAAAGTGATTGCTTGGGAAGCTTTCAAGGCCAGGACATGTGGGTCAGTGGCGGGGTGATCAAGGGCTTAAGAGAAGACATAGCATGGAAGGTGGCCTCCCATGAACAGGCGGCTAAATCAGTGGAGTTGGAGAATATCAAAAATTCATCATCCACCAATTTACGATCTATGGAGAGAGTGTGCCAGACAATTAGACCTGGTGCTGCTTGAAAAAACCCAGAAGAAATGATTGTACCAGAACAAACGATTGTTCAAATACAGTGATAAAAATAGCAACATTTTAGCATATCTAGCAAGGGCAGAGTACTCGCCTACCTCTATCCCTGGTGTATTTGATGCATTGTCGGTATACCATACCTTGAGGGAGGGGATTACCAAGTCCTTCACTGATTTCTATACAGACCTATATAGCTCTAAATTGCATACTCTGAAGATGAGCTGCACCAGTTTTTAGAGAACATTCCACTGAGGGGTCTATCTGAGGAGAAGACTGCCTTCCTAGACTCACCAATTTTGGAGGACATTATAGGTAGAGCCATAGCCACCTTTGCTGCTAACAAGACACCTGGGCTAGATGGCTATACAATTGAGTAGTATCGTACTCTGAATATCTTCTTATTTAAACTGTTTATTAATTTTGAAAAGCAAAGATGCCATATAATGCTGTTAGCATAACATGTTGTAGAATACAGTATACATACAGCTGCAGGATACATATGTATGACAAACATACTCTTTCTGCAGGACTTACAGCAATTGCCAGTCTTAAGAAGAGGAACGTTCAACATAAATCTGCTAATGCTCTTCTGCAATGTGGTTATCAAGATTGATCTAACCTCATCAAAACCCAGGCGCCCCAATTGGGATCTAGCTTGCACCTGAAATGTAGGAAAGTGGGTAGGGTGGGGTCAGATGAATCTTGCCTTGTACGTACCTAAACTTGATTTTGAGCTTAAGTAATTCAGGCAGCTAATAAGCCCTGCCCGTATAGTAGACAACCTGAGCATCAAATCATAGTGTTATTAATTCTACAAAATCTACACTCTGTCAATGTATATGGCATAAGAATAGCGAAAGAAAGAGAAAAATAGAATGGAGTGGGGGATGTAGGAAAGGATAAAGAGATGGGTGGAGAGATGTGGTCCACTGGGGTGTCCTCTCGACCGGTCCCGAACCCTTGCAACTAGACTGCATGGCATTACCATGGGAGGAGAACTTTCAGGTCAAAATCTGATGAGAGGCATTTGGAGATCCAGGGGTTCCATGTAAGTTTGAATTTAAGGCCGATTTCCCTATCTAACGCTTCAATTTTAGTGTGTATCATGAAGTCAGTCATCCAGTTTTTAGCTTATTTTATACTTAGGCTAGGGGCTTTCCACGCTTTGGCAATAGTTTGCTTGGCAGCTGTTAGCAGTTTGTAGGAGCAGCTTAAATTGTCTATTTGTCAGGGTTTCAGGTTAAGCAGAGGTATAGAGGGTTCAGGTGTGACTTGTTTGTCGAACATACATGATGCCAAAGCAAATATTTCTTTCCAAAATGTTTGCGCTGCTGGGCAGGACCACCATATAAGGATCTGAGTGCCAAAGTCTGAACAGCCTCTGAAGCATGTTGCTGGATAGGAGGGCACAAATTTTGCAATACGAGCCGGAAACCAGGTACCATCTGAGGAGGACCTTTATAGTTTGTTTTAATGGCGTACATATTGTAAGAAGAGGATTTGGTGGCGGATAGTGTTGAGCGAACCCGGACTGTAAAGTTTGGGTCCGTACCAAACTTTTGGGTGTCCGGGACCCGGACCCAAACCCGGACTTTTCAAAAAAAGTCCGGGTTTGGGTCCGGGGTTCTGGTATTTTACTCCACGTGTTGAGAAGCTGCCAAGGGCAGCCAATCAACAAGTGTTTCACTGGTTTTCCCTAGAAGCCATCACAGCCATGCCTACTAATGGCATGGCTGTGATTGGCCAGTGCAACATGTGACCCAGCCTCTATGTGGGGCTGGAGTCACCGTGCTGCATGTCATATGCTCTCAGGATAGTTTAGGGAGAGGATGCTGCTGGCTCTGTGAGGGACAGATTGCAGAACATCTCATCCTGCATTACTGAGGACTAGGGAGAGATACTAGTACTGCTGCTTTGAGGGAGGGAGAGATACTAGTGCTGGTGCTTTGAGAGACAGATTTCACACCTCATCCTGCTGCACAGAACGATCTGACTGGACTAGGGAGAGATACTAGTACTGGTGCTTTGAGGGAGGGAGAGATACTAGTAGTGGTGCATTGAGAGACAGATTTCACACCTCATCCTGCTGCACAGAATGATCTGACTGGACTAGGTAGAGTCTGTTGCTTTAAGGGAAAGATTATTCTTCTAAAATCATCTCCAAGTTGTACAGGGAAAGGTTCCAGCTGTTGCTTTAAGGGAAAGATTAGTGTTCTAAAATCATCATCAAAGTGTGTGTGAAAACCCCTATATCAGCCACAGGGAAGCCATATTAGTGTTCTAAAATCATCTTCAAACTGTGTGAAAAAAGTATAAATAAGCCGGGAGAACCCATATCACTGTTCTACAATCATCTGGAAACTGTGTGTTAAACTTTAACTAAAACCGGGAGAACCCATACTACTGTTC
>BLSH010391816.1:89263-100620 GCA_018402905.1 Glandirana rugosa
TCTGGAGTATACCACTTGATACCCTCCCCCCCGCTTACTATGGAAGGATTAACCATCCTTGTTTGACTGTTGTTGATCATCCGACTCTGGTGGCTGCCTTCTCCTCTGCTCCTCAAGACAATGCCATACCTTGTGAGTTTTCATTTGGAGGCCCGACTCCTATTTACACCGGCCCCCTCGCACCCCATACCTGCACCTGGGCAGTCTTCCCCCCTTTTGCTCACCTTCGTGACTGTGTAACATCCCCGGGAGGAGTTGGGGAGTAGGGGGGATTTAGGGAGTGCTCCACCTTTCCAGTGACCCTACCCAAAGACCACTGTGGGTGCTCGATCTGGGGCTGCAGCAGGACTGCCCAGGTCGAGGGGACACCAGAAGCAAACTGGTCATGGGTAATGAGGGCCACATATATCCTGCCCCTCAGCCTGCACCTCCCGGATGCTGCTCCCGGGAACATTTACCACACCATGGAGGGAGCGGGACATCGGAACAGAATACCCCTGATGGGGGGTGGCTTCTTTGGGACCAGGTAGAGGGGCCCAAGACTGGGGGTCAGCCGCTGACATATATCCTTTGGAGCGGGGGCAGGGGAAATATTTACCTGCTAACAGGGACTGTTGTTCCAACTTGGGTATGCAAGATATGTTCTGAATTGTTTGTAACTAAAGTTTAAGAAAGTGCCCCCGGGGATCCGGGTGAAACAAACTGAATATTCCAAGCTGGACTGTGACCTGTGCTGGGCTGTTAGTGCCCTGATGCAGGCTGAGTGCCTCCGGGCTCTTGCGCCCCCATGTACACCTGTGGTGTAATTTTGGTTTTGTTGGGGATCCAGACCCTCCTCAGTTTTAAGGGGGTGGGTGGGGTGGGGGGATGGGGATTTTGTTTTGATTTGCCCGGGTTCAGGGGCGTTAAATTTTTTGAATATAAGTCAATGTACAAAAGGTTACATGTTTTGGATGGGTATAGTCTACATGATCTAATTGCTTTACTCTGGTGGTGTCCTGACCCCCGGGGCCTTCCCTTTCAGCTGGTGGGGGAGGGTCTGGGTGTGAATTTGACTATGTGGAGCGAGTATGGCATCACTTAAATTGATATTTTGGAACACCCGGGGCCTGAACTCCCCGGTCAAGAGGTCCTTGGTGTTCCAATTCATTAAACAGCATAATCCCCACATCTGTATACTCCAAGAGACTCATCTGGTCGGAGGCAGAACCCTGAGCTTGAAGAAGCCATGGGTGGGTCACCATTATCACTCCACATACTCGAACCTTGCCAGGGGAGTCAGTGTCCTGGTGATGAAGTCCCTTCCCTTTGCCCTTCTAGACCTGGTGCTGGATCCAGAGGGTAGGTACGTTGTCCTCTATGCTCAAATTTGGGGGCAGCCTTGGGTTATTGTCGGATTGTATGTGCCACCGCCAGCCTCGCTGTCACTACTTCATCAAATAGTCTCCAAAGTGGCGCAGTTTCCGACTGACAAACTTGTGCTGATGGGGGACTTCAATCTGGTCCCAAACCCAGAACTGGACAGATTTAACCCTGGCCATAGCCCTCATCAGGGACTAGACACGTGGGCCCAGACCTACAGCCTCACAGATGTTTGGCGCTGGAGACACCACACGACTAAAGCTTTCACTTGCCACTCAGCCTCACATAGGGTGTTCTCCCGCATAGACCTTGCCTATGTGACGGGAACAGTTCTAGATAGAGTGTGGGGGGTTGAGATTCTTCCGAGAGGTATTTCTGACCATGCCCCACTTTCCATTACCCTGGACCTACAACAGGCCCAGACAGACTCCCTATGGCGCCTGTCTAGATACTGGATTTCAGATCTGTAAGTGGAACCGAAGTTCAAAATAGAAATGACCGGATATTGGGAGACCAACCAGGGTTCGGCAGACCCCAACATAGTGTGGGATGCCTTTAAAGCCACTACTAGAGGTCACTACACGGCCATCATTGCTAAGGTTCGAAAGGACCGCAAAGCGGAACTGACTAGGGCTGAGGCTGACTCACTTTGACATGAGGCACTTTATCTCAGAACGAAAGAACCTGACCATTACGCTGCCCTTCAGATGGTGACGAAGCAAGTACTTTTGCTGAGGACCGAACTGACCCAAAAAAAACTGCTTCATCAAACCCAACGTATCTTCGAACAAGGGGAAAGGACGGGTCGCCTTCTGGCCTGGTTGTCACGGGAAAGGGCAGGAGGTGCATCTATAGCCCAGATCCGGGATGATAGGGGTATGCTAGTCTCCGACTCTGACAATGTCAATCGCTGCTTCACAGCATATTACCAGTCGCTCTACAGCTCCCGGGTAACTTGTGGTAGAGATGACTTTGACAGATATTTAGCCACAACTGACATTCCTAAATTGACTACGACCTATGCCAACAACTTAGATGCCCCTATTACATCGGAGGAAATCTGTAAGGCCATAAAAACTATGCAGACAGGGAAAACACCGGGCCCAGATGGCATCCCGGTAGGATTTTATAAACTATATCAGGAGGAACTGGCACCCAGACTTCAACACATGCTGGCCCACTTATTGAGCCGGGAGGAACTACCCGACTCATTGGGGGAGGCAATCATTGTAGTTATACCGAAGCCAGGAAAGGACCACTAGCTGTGTTCGTCCAATCGTCCAATATCTCTGGTCAATGTGGATGCAAAGATTTTGGCCAAGATCCTGGCCAACAGGCTCAACAATGTTATTACAGCCCTGATTCACCCGGATCAGACTGGCTTCATGCCCGGGAGGGGGACCGACATTAACATCAGGAGACTACACACCCACATAGCCCTAGCATCATCTGACAATCCTGGAGTCGTGGCCTCTCTTGACGCGGAGAAGGCCTTCGACTCTGTGGAGTGGAGCTACCTGTGGGGGGTCCTGACCAGGTTTGGATTTGGGCCCCGCTTCCTGACGTGGCTGAGACTTCTATATGCCCACCCGAGAGCGCGGATCCGTACGAATGGGAATTTATCTGCGGCGTTCCCCCTGGAAAGGAGCACACGACAGGGATGCCCACTCTCTCCTGGACTATTAGCTTTGGCATTAGAGCCTTTGGCTATTCTACTCCGTCCGGCGGATTCAGTCGCGGGCATTAGGGTGGGTCCTCTGACAGAAAAAATATCCCTTTACGCTGACGACACCCTGTTATACCTCGCGGATGCGAACGCTTCCCTACGCTCGGCGTTGGAGATCTTTGAGACGTTTGCCACATACTCTGGTATACGAATTAACTGGGACAAATCTGTTCTGTTCCCATTGCATCCTTCGGTCCCCCGGGCGGACACGCTTACCCCCTTGCATTGGGCAGATGAGTTTACCTACTTGGGAATAAAAATCTCAACGAGCCTGTCAGACTACATGGGGGCAATCTATACCCTGTGCTGGCACAGTTTACAAAGAAGTGTACTGACTGGAGGAAGCTTCCACTTTCTCCGGTTGGGCGGACCAACCTAATAAAAATGGTATACTTACCAAAGCTCTCAAAACACACCGACTTATATCCCAATTTCCTTTTTCCGAAGACTTGAGAGTTTGGTGATAACCTTTATTTGGGCTGGGAAAACGCCAAGAGTGGCCAAATGCACACTATATTTACCACTTTCGTCTGGAGGCTTGGCCCTACCGATTTTTTTGCTATACTACTGGGCGGCGGTTTTGGTGACCGTTCGATGGTGGTTCTCCCAGCCTGTCAAACTTGGTATTTAGAGGGAGAAGAGCCCCACACCCACTGACAGGACCAATGAAGGCAACCATTATGGCTTGGGAACGCGCCAGGAAACCATGCCTAAGGGAGCATACTATCTTGCTTTTTGGGTGTTAGTGCTCTGTGGATTCTGTCTATTTCCAAATGTTCTAGGGGCAGAGCTGGTTGTAGCTCTTGAAAGAGTGCTGTTTTGGTAGACTGTAAGTCTATGATCGTTTCTGGTATTCCTCTTATACGAAGATTAGACCTCCTGATTCTGTTCTCATACTCTTCTAACCTAGTTTGCAATAACAGGTTCTCTTCTTTAAGGTTTTCAACTGCGGACAGGTAGTCTTGTGTATTTACTTCTAAATCATCTAGTCTATCCTCCAAAGCTGCAGTGCAAGAGCCCAGATCCCTAATTCCTTGGTCAGACTATTTGTGATGTGCTCTGATGTCTGCTTCAGGGCCTTATGTAACATTCTTTCGAATTGCTGCAGGATGGCGGGGGGGACATACCTTGTTCTATGACCAAAGAGGTTTCAGCATCTGAGTCCTCTTGTAGCTCCAGGAGATTCTGGAGCTGCTTGTGGGCCTGGGAGCTGCTGCTCGTGGCAGTATGTGCACCGTGTGTGGCCGCCATCTTGGCTATGCCACGAGTTAAGGCCTCCAGGATGGGGGTCGTTTTACTGGCCGATTTCCCCCCTCCGTGAACCATGTCCGGGCTCTCAACTGGCTCCCCTACCTTTCCGACATCTCTCCTAGGTAGGCTGAGTGGCAATAGGCTGCGGGCAGCTGTGTGAAGCGATCCGGCCGTTCTCAGGTATCGGAGCTTCAGCGTTGCATGTCTGCCTCACTGGGCTCCGCGCATGCGCCTCACGCACTCTGAATATCTTACTCCTCGATTACTGGCAATGTACCTAGAGGCTTTTGAGCAGAATGGTTTGCCGCCCTCCCTATAGGAGGCATTGATTATTTTGATACTAAAACCAAACAAGGACCCCAAAATCTGTGAATCTTATTAGCCTATATCTCTGATTAACGTTGATATTAAAATACTAGCAAAGGTGTTGACCAGACAACTAAATACGATTATGCCCAATATTATACACCCAGATCAAACCGGTTTTATACCAAGCAGATGCACAGCTATTAATCTTCACTGCCTTTTCACTAATTTGCAGGTCCCTTCTGAACCCCCGGATACAAGGATAGAAGTCACTCTTGATACCCACAAGGCATTTGATCCATTGAATGGCCTTCTCTGTTTAAGGTCCATGAGAGGCTATGATTAGGCCCGATATTTATTAGATGGATTAAGCTGTTGTACACACCGCTGATGGCTAAGCTAATCAATATACGCTTATTGGGTTTTTTTTACCAAAAATTAGGTAGCAGGATACATATCGGCCTAATCTTACGAAGAAATTTGATTTTTTACATAATTTATTGGGAATGTTTTATAGCAGAAAGTAAAAAAAAATTTTCAAAATTTTCGCTTTTTTTTGTTTGTAGTGTAAAAAATAAAAACCGCAGAGGTGATCAAATACCACCAAAAGAAAGCTCTATTTGTGGGAAAAAAGGACATAAATTTTATTTGGGTACAACATTGCACGACCGCACAATTGTCAGTCAAAGATACACAGTGCCGTATCACAAAAAATGGCCTGGTCATTAAGGGGGTAAAACCTTCTGGGGCTGAAATGGTTAAAGGGGTTGTAAAGTCTCAAGGTGCATTAAGGAGGAAAACTTCTGGTACTCCAGCAGCCCCCCAGAGCCCCTCTTTCACTTACATAAACCTGATCGTTCCAGCGGTGAGGATGAGCCTAGCAGCTCCAGCCACTGGCTCAGGTCCTCATTGCATAGATCAATAGCAGCAAGAACCATTGGCTCTCACTTCTGTCAATCAAATCCAATGATGCGGGGGCTGGGGGAGGGGCTGGGTCCTGCTGTCTGTGTCAATTGACACAGCAGAAGTATATGGGAGCGCCTGCATGAGTGCCCCCAGGGAAAGCACTTCCCTGATTGGTCACTCGAGAAGAGGAGCCAGGAGCGCCACTGAGGGACCCTAGAAAAGGAGGATCGGGGCCACTATGTGCAAAACCTATTGCACAGAGGAGGTAAGTATGACAAGTTTGTTATTTTTAAGAAAAAAAATGAACCTTTAGTAACCCTTTAATACCCGGGCACATAAGGGGGTGACCGAGCTGTCACAGTGCCCCCTCTTTATACTGTGTAGACATAAGAACTACAACAGCTTCACCTTTATCAGCTTCCCTAATAACAAGATCTTTCCTCTGTATAACATTCTGTATATCCTGATATTCCGCTCTAGTGATGTTATGTTACTTTTCACTAAATGGGAATAATTCCTCATATTCATCTTATAATATAATATCATGTGTCTGGATTTGTCTCTGCAGGTTGGATGGATGTGGTGTGACTTCCTCTGGCTGTGATGATCTCAGATCCATTCTTATCAATAATCGATCCCTCACCACACTGCATTTATCATGTAATAATCTGGAAGACTCTGGAATAAAACTTCTATGTGAGGGGCTCAGACATCCTGGCTGTACTCTGCAGAGGCTGTGGTGAGAATTCTCCTATCAGGCTGCTTTCACACTGGGCGATGGGGGCGGTGGCAGTAAAGTGCCGCTAGTTTTAGTGGAGCTTTACTGCTATTTGGGCAGCAGCAGGCACTTTTAACCCCCATAAGGGGAAAAAAAGGAGTTAAAAGCATCAGTGCACTTCTGATGTGATGTCCAGCTGCTTCAGAAGTGCTGTCCATTCATTTCAATGGTAGGGGTGGTGTGTGAGCGGTGTATACACCTCTCTGCCCCAAAGATGCTGCTTGCAGGACTGCTTTTCCTGTCCTGCAAGTGCACCGCCCAAGTGTGAGAGAGAGCATTCGGGCTTTCACACTGGGGGGTGTATTTCATGCGCTGTACAAGCGCTATTTCTAGAGCTAAAGTGCCTGAAAAGTGCCCCAGTGTGAAAGGGGTCTAAATGATATAATATGCAGGATTCTGGAATAAAACTTCTATGTGAGGGGCTCAGACATCCTGGCTGTACTCTGCAGGAGCTGAGGTGAGAATTATCCTATAAATGATATAATATTCTGCAGGATTCTGGTATAAATCTTCTGTGTGAGGGGTCAGACATGTCACCTGGATCAGTGGTTCTCAACCTCAGTCCTCAAGTACCCCCAACAGGCCAAGTTTTGGGAATTTCTCTTAGATATAATATTTACCCTAAATATTAAGCCAGTGACTCTGAAATAAAGCACCTGTGCAAGATAAAGGAAAACCTGCAAACATGGCCTGTTGGGGGTACTTGAGGACTGAGGTTGAGTACCACTGACCTAGATGAAAGTTATACAAAGACAGACTTCTGATTGGCCGGTTACACTGGGAATTCCCATCATAGTCCTTCAGGTCACTCGCTGTTATTGGCTTTCATTCCTTCCCCCCTCCACTGACTGTTGGTTGGATGATTCACATTTCTCACCCAATAATATAAGGTCCAGGTCTCTCCATCTAGCAGACAAATGTTCCTTGTATATAACTTTGATCTGGGGTCAGCAGCCAGTAGATGGCAGGCAGGTGACTGGTAGATCATGGTCTGGGCTTGCTGACCCTCCATCCCAGAGCATCAAACATTGTGCAGTGCAGAGGAACTACTTGTAAAGTTGGAGGTGTAGTAGGGAGGAAGAGTCACATATGGCGATGCCTCCTCTGTAATACCGGCTCCTGTCCCATGCAGAGTGATACCAACTGCACTCCACCTCTTATCCCGACTAGCGCTCTCAAGAGTGGTGCCAGCAACAGGAATAGAAATCTATGGCAAAGCGCAGCTAACCCAGGAAAGTAGCAGAGGCACTGCGCTGCACCCGTGGTGTGGGGTAAACTGCAGCACATCAGTGTGAAAGCAGCTAAGGGTGCCACTGCCAAATGCAACTAAGGTCTTATTCAGAAGTGCAGCAGGCACTACTCCTCTGAAAAGTGATCCGAGTGTGTTTGATAGGTGGTGAGGAGGAGATATGTTGCCTCTTTACCACCTGATTTAAACCCATGATTGCCGTGCAATGCACACGATTGTGACACGGTATTACGGCAATTAGAGGTTTAAATCAACTGCTAGACATGTGCAATTCGTTTAGTTCCGAATCGAAATTCGGACAAATTTTTAATAATTCAGAATTCGGATGCATCCGAATTTCCGAATTACAATAGTAACGATTTGGAAAAAAATTTGATTCGAAAATTTTTTCCCAAAATTCGATTTGAGTCGAATTCAAAACGAATTTGAAATAGTCGAGTCGAAAAAGTCTAATCAAATTCGAAAACAAATCGAAATAAAAATCAAAACTAATTATAAAAAAATATTTTCTAAAACAGAATATAAAATATAAAGTAATATAATAAAAAAATGAATAGTAAAAGATAGAATAGAGAAGAATATAATTATATTAAAATAGAATATAAACAATTAACCTTGTTCTGAAATTCAAATTTCGAATAGTATAAATTTGAATGAGATTGAAAAAAAATCCAAAACAAAGAAAAACAAAAGAAAAGAATATAATAGAAAATAAGAGAATAGAATAGAAAATAAATAAAATATAAAATAAATAGAAAACGCAGTCTTCCGAAATTCAAATTTCCAATAGAATGACTTCAAATTCGAATTTCAATAGAAAAGTTTAGAATAGAAGAGAAAAGGAATAATAGACTAGAAAAAAACTAGGGAAATACAAATAAAGAAAATAAAAAACAATAGAAAACAAAAGAATAGAAAAACAATAGAACAGAATGCAATTATATCTATCTATACTATTTATACATCGATTTTCCAAAATTTGAATTTCGAAAACAGCATGAATTCAAATTTCGAATAGATAGAATCTGAATAGAAAAGATTATAATAGAAAAGGAAATAAGTGAAAAGAATAGAATAGAAAATAAGAGAATAAGATAGAAAAGAATAGAAAATAATAGAAAAGAACTTAAATATATATACATATTCAGTCTATATGAAATTAAAATTCATTCTATTCGAAATTGGAAATCATGCTGTTTTCAAAATTCGAATTTTGGAAAATTGATGTATAAATATAATTCCATTCTGTTCTATTGTTTTTCTTTTTTTTTCTATTTTATTCTCTTATTTTCTATTTTATTATTTTCTGTTATTTTCTAATCTATTATAATCTTTTCTATTGAAATTCACATTCAATCTATTCGAAATTCAAATTCATGCTGTATTCGAAATTCGAATTTCGGAAAATGGATATTGATTTTCCGAAATTCGAATTTCCAATAGAATGACTTCAAATTCGAATTTAAATAGAAAAGTTTAGAATAGAAGAGAAAAGGAATAATAGACTAGAAAAAAACTAGGGAAATAAAAATAAAGAGAATAAAAAACAATAGAAAACAAAAGAATAGAAAAACAATAGAACAGAATGGAATTATATCTATCTATAATATTTATACATCAATTTTCCAAAATTCGAATTTCGAAAACAGCATGAATTCCAATTTCGAATAGAATGAATTTGATTAGAAAAGATTATAATAGAAAAGGAAATAGGAGAAAAGAATAGAATAGAAAATAAGAGAATAAGATAGAAAAGAATAGAAAAATAATAGAACAGAACTAATATATATATATTTAGTCTATTTGAAATTCAAATTCATTGTATTCGAAATTCGAATTTTGGAAAATTGATATATATTCGAATTTCCAATAGAATGGCTTCAAATTCGAATTTCAATAGAACAGTTTAGAATAGAAGAGAAAAGAAAAAAAAGACTAGAAAAAGCTATTGAAATAAAAATAAAGAGAATAAAAAACAATAGAAAACAATAGAATAGAAAAACAATAGAACAGAATGGAATTATATTTAACTATAGTATTTATACATCAATTTTCCGAAATTCGAATTTTAAAAACAGCATGAATTCCAATTTCAAATAGATTGAATATGAATTAGAATAGAAAAGATTATTATAGAATAGAAAATAAGAAAATAAGAACAGAACAGAAAAATAATTGAACACAACTTAAATATATATTCAGTCTATTCGAAATTCAAATTTTGGAAGATTATTATAATATATATAGTTTTTTTTTATTTTATTCTCTTTATTTTAATTTCCCTAGTTTTTTTTATTTGTAATATTTATTTTCTCTTCCATTCTAAACTTTTCTATTGAAATTCTAATTTTGGGAAATCGATATAGATATACAGGGATGGTGGAAACTCCTCATAATGGGCACAGCGGGTGTACAGACCCGGGAACTCAGCAAAGGGATGGTGGGAACCCCTCATAATGGGCACAGCAGTTGTACAGAGCCAGGAACTCAGCACAGGGATCGTGGGAACCCCTCATAATGGGCACAGCGGGTGTACAAAGCCAGGAACTCAGCACAGGGATGGTGGGAACCCCTCATAATGGGCACAGCGGGTGTACAGAGCCAGGAACTCAGCACAGGGATGGAGGGAACCCCTCATAAGTGGCACAGTGGGTGTACAGACCCAGTAACTCAGAGTCAGCACAGGGATGGTGGAAACCCCTCATAAGGGGCACAGTGGGTGTACAGACCTGGGAACTTAGCACAGGGATGTGGGAACCCCTCATAATGGGCACAGCAGGTGTACAGACCCGGGAACTCAGCACAGGGATGGTGGGAACCCCTCGTAATGGGCACAGCGGGTGTACAGACACAGGAACTCAGTATAGGGATGTTGGGAACCCCTCATAATGGGCACAGCAGGTGTACAGACCTGGGAACTCAGCACAGGGATGGTGGAACCCCTCATAATGGGCACAGCAGGTGTACAGACCTGGCAACTAAGCACATGGATGGTGGGAGCCCCTCATAATGGGCACAGTGGGTGTACAAACCTGGAAACTCAGCACAGGATGGTGGGAACCCCTCATAATGGGCACAGCCAGAGTACAGACCCGGGAACTCAGCACAGGGATGGTGGGAACACCATATAATGGGCACAGCAGGTGTACAGACCCAGGAACTCAGCACAGGAATGGTGAGAACCCCACATAACGAGCACAGCGGGTGTACAGACCCGGGAACTCAGCACAGGGATGGTGGGAACCCCACATAATGGGCACAGTGGTTGTACAGACCCGGGAACTCAGCACAGGAATTGTGAGAACCCCACATAATGGGCACAGTGGGTGTACAAACCCGGAAACTCAGCACAGAGATGGTGGGAACCCCTCATAATGGGCACAGCAGGTGTACAGACCCAGGAACTCAGCACAGGGATGGTGGAAACCCCTCATAATGGGCACAGCAGGTGTACAGACCCAGGAACTCAGCACAGGGATGGTGGAAACCCCTCATAAGTGGCACAGTGGGTTTACAGACCCAGGAACTCAGAGTCAGCACAGGGATGGTGGAAAGCCCTCATAATGGGCACAGCAGGTGTACAGACACAGGAACTCAGCACAGGGATGGTGGGAACTCCTCATAATGGGCACAGCAGATGTACAGACCCAGGAACTCAGCACAGGATGGTGGAAACCCCTCATAATGGGCACAGCAGGTGTATAGGCCCAAGAACTCAGCAGAGGGATGGTGGGAACTCCTCATAATGGGCACAGCAGGTGTACAGACCCAGGAACTCA
>BLSH010391836.1:23929-42469 GCA_018402905.1 Glandirana rugosa
CCACCCCCTTTCACTTTCTCTGACCCTCTACCTCCCCACTTCCATTCTCCCTAGTTTCTACCTTTACCCCCCCTCCCCCCAGCCTACCAGCCCCCCCCCCTTTTACTTTTTTGCCTTGGACTTTTTCTGAGGCGCGGGTCCTAGAAACCCTTCCCTACCTTTTTTTCTTTGCTTTCTCACTATACTCAACCTCTCATCATGACATTCAAAGTGGTTTCATGAAATGTGAGAAAAAGAAAGCTGATGATACTCCCAATGTTTTACCTCCTAGTGTCCCTGTGGGTGCCGGCTCAGTATGCACACTGAGTGTAAAGTAAAATAAATTCCGGATGGCCGCACTCCAATTAACGCTCTTTACTTCATAAGCAGTCCATGCAATGCAGATACAGATGAATGCAAGGTGACGCGTTTCACACCCTCTTATGGGTGCTTATTCATAGCTCTATGCTACAGTAAGCACCCATAAGAGGGTGTGAAACGCGTCAACTTGCTTAATCTGTATCTGCATTGCATGGACTGCTTATGAAATAAAGAGTATTTATTAATTGGAGTGCGGCCATCCGGAATTTCTTTTACTCTACACTGGTTTCATGAAATTTTATAGGCCCGAAACTGCCAGAAAAAATGGTCTATGTGTCTGGGTGACATTTTGAGTCAAAATGTCTTTTTTTCTCCAACCCCAACCAAATTTCGTTCCTTGACTCTGTATTGACCAGATTAGAAGAATTTACTGAAGGGACTTCAAACCTGGGTGAGGATTTAAAGTTCATGATGGACCCCACTAAAGACACCTCTGGGGGCAGGTCTTAAATGTCATCAACAGGCGCTCAGTATGCACACTGAGTGTAAAGTAAAAGAAATTCCGGATGGCCGCACTCCAATTAACGCTCTTTATTTCATAAGCAGTCCATGCAATGCAGATACAGATGAATGCAAGGTGACGCGTTTCACACCCTCTTATGGGTGCTTATTCATAGCTCTATGCTACAGTAAGCGTCCATAAGAGGGTGTGAAACGCGTCAGCTTGCTTAATCTGTATCTGCAATGCATGGACTGCTTATGAAATAAAGAGTATTAATTGGAGTGCGGCCATCCAGAATTTCTTTTAATCTACACTGGTTTCATGAAATTTTAAAGGCCCAAACCTGCCAGAAAAAACGGTCTGTGTGTCTGAGTGACATTTTGAGACAAAATGTCTTTTTTTCCTCAACTCCAACCAAATTTCATTCCTTGACTCTGTATTGACCAGATTAGAAGAATTTACTGAAGGGACTTCAAACCTGGGTGAGGATTTTAACTTCTTGATTGACCCCACTAAATACACCCCTGGGGGTTAGGTCTTAAATGTCATCAACAGGGAGGAACAGACTGCCTTCTCCATTCTCATCAATTACTTGATATCTGGCATTATGCACCCCATAGACAGAGCCTATTCATGAGCCTATTCATGTTACGGGCCTCTCACCAATGCTGCATTTGCGGAGTCCAGACATAGGCTTAAAAGGAACAGAATAGGTAATACCTCTGACCTGATCATGAAACTTCAGTGTCTTGGATAGCACCATTAACAGGGACTTCTTCCCATCATCAGACGCTGAAATAGCCAAGACTAGAGAACAACTCTTTAATCTTTCCCTTTATAAGACAAAACATTTCTTGCTACACAACAGATGTTTTTTTTTTCTATGAATATGGTTGTCACGTACCTGGTGGTAGAGTCTGACTTATGCAGTGGGCAACCTCTCTTACTATCCTGATTCAGGAGCCCCTGGTAGAGCAGACAGGTGGCTCGGGAGTGCAGGATGGCACGAGGGTCAGACTGGGTCACAAGTGGTAGGTGAAGGTCCGCTGGAGCACTCGTGCAGACTGAAGAGTAGTGATGCAGGCGGGATCGGTAGCAGGCTGGCGGTGCAGTACAGAAGGAGCAGGCAGGTGGATGGTCGGGTACAGGCAGGGTTGGCAACAGGCAGGCAGGAGAAGTACACAGAGGTCAAGCAAAGACGTGTTCGTGGGCAAGCCGGGGTCGGTGCAGGCAGATAACAAGCAGGTCACAGGATAGCCGGGTCACAGATAACAGGAAGCTCACTTGAACAGATCACAGGGGGTCACGGGTACCAGAATGCTGTAGAGTGGACAGCACTGGTTGCTGGCCACTTAAATGGGTCATTTGGGTGCCAATGCCGGCGCACACATGCGTACACAGGCACACACACGCTATGTGCGCCCGCGCGCAGGCTTCCAGACCCGCGTTCCAGGGGCAGCAGTTGTTTCCTGACAATGGCAGTAAAGGCAGTAGAGCTCTAGCTCATGTATAGCAGCCACATTCAGAACTTATTACCCGAGCCAGTACAATTTAAATACAGGGCCGGATTAAGAGCATAATGGGCCTGGTGCTGAGGAATTTGGTGGGCCTGTGATTTACATATCAATAATGTTTACACACACAGAGCAGGGCTGGGCAGCATCAATGACTCACTGGGCTGGGCCTATCGTAAGGTAGAGGCCTGGAACTACAGCTCCAATAGCCCCTATGTTAATCCAGCCCTGTTTAAATATGCCTCTTGAAGGTGCTCAGTTGGAAAACAGGTTGGCAGACAAAAAAGCCTAACTATCTTTTGTAAAGAAGCCAATTACAGTGGATGAACATCTTCGGGGCGGAATGCACGAGTTCCTGGTCCAGTTGGCCTCACTGCCTCGTGTTATAAAACCTTTTTTGCTTCAGTTGACTCCAAATTTCTTAGAGGTGTTTAACACAATTTTGGAGGGCTATCCTATCCCAACGGACCTATCGTAGACCCAGATATCAATCATTCCCGAGCCCTGACAAAGACCCCTCACAATGCATCAGTTATCGGTCGCTTTCATTACTGAATTGCGATCTTGTATTGCATTTGATACAAAATATGATTTCTCCTAGAATAGCAATAAGATTACTGTCAATTTTTGGCTTGAGTGAATACTTCTCAAACAAATGCTGTTGGATACAATGGGAACTTAGTTTCCATTGTTGTATTCAACATGTTGACAGTTTGACATTTTTGTCTCTAGAGCTACAGTAAACAGTTAATATATTTATGATGGCAGAGTGCAATCTTGAGGTAGAATTTGAGAGTGCATCTCCCATAGAGAACTACAGAGTTATTTTTCTATTAGTTGTTAAGGTAAATTAGTTTGTAGCATTGTCAACAAACTGAGCTATATAAATGTTGCTAGGCATAAGCTGGAAAGCTCACTCATCATGCCTTAAGGATGAAGAGGAACCTATGTAACAGCCAACAAGAAGGTGCCTGATCTCTGCCAGAAGAATCATTGTCAATGGAGATCATGAACATAGTAACTGAATTTAAGTAACGATTAATCATACTTTTACTGTGTATAGACCATAGTTTCTGCTTATTTGCTAGGCTGTTAATTTGCTATAGATATCTGTCAGTCTTGTACTGTATTCCTAACATTGTAATAGTTTTATATGTAAAGCATTATTGTTCAGTAAAAGCTCATTTATACACTGCACAGGTCTGAGCTTCCTTGTTTATACCACAAAGCAAAACAGATCTGAAGATATTCTCCAAAATAATCGCACATAGATTTGGCCCAATTCTTCGACACATTGTTTCTCCAGATCAAGCCGGGTTTATCTGCACCAAAGAGGCATGTGATAATACTATCAACTTAACCAACCTCATCCCCAAGGCTAGAAACTCATCCACTCCTATGCTTCTGCTGTCTACTGATGCAGATAAAGTCTTCGGTAGGGTTGATTGGACTTTCATGCTTTGCACATAGGCCCACATTGGAGTGCTGGATAAGCTAATATGGATTAAGGCTTTATAATCCACACCCTCAGTGACTGTCAGGATCAACAGCAGTGACTCTGCCCCATTCGACATTCATAATGGAACAAGGCAAGGGTGCCCCCTTTCACATTTACTTTTTTTTGTTGACCCTAGCATCTCTCCTTCATTATATATGAACTAACCCAGATGTCTCTGGCCTATCAGCCCAAGATTATCACCACAAGGTTGCAGCCTACGCTGACAACCTTCTTTTCTACTTTACTAATCCAATAATCTCCCTTCTATCTCTTCTTCAGGAACTTCACACACATGGGGCTCTGACAAATCTTAAAGTGGAGTTCCACCCAAAAGTGGAACTTCAGCTGGTTGGACCCCCCCCCCTTCAAGTGTCACATTTGGCACCTTTCAGGGGGGAGGGTAAAGAGGACCCCATTCTTTAGACAGGTGTCCTTTTCCACACTTCTGGGAGCTCGGGCTGGCAGCCGTGGCGGCTGACTTCAGCAGCTCGGCTCCCTCCTCGCTCTGCTACTGGCCACCTGGCCAATAGCAGACCGCAGTGGAGCTTCGCTCATGTGCAGTTAGGTGCCCAGCTTAAAGCTGCAATGCTACACGTCTGGGTTCCCCTACCTGCAATGGACGCGGCTGCACCTGACCCCCAATCGAAGATATGGGTGCCGACATCGCTGGAATCCAGGACAGGTAAGTGTCCTATTTTTAAAGTCAGCAGCTATGGTATGTGTAGCTGCTGACTTTTAATTTTTTTTTTTTTCATGGCGGGCTCCCACTTTAAGGTGAATCAGAACAAAATCCAAGACCATACGTGTGTGCCTGGATGAGCATACCTTGAATTCTCTTGGGCTAGCTTCCCATTCCGTTGGACGTTGCAGTCTATCAGATACCTAGGTATGCACATTCCTGCTGACCCCTCTCTGATATTCAAGCTTAATTACCTTCCATTATCCTACTTTCTACGAAAGACCTGGATTCTTGGACTAACAATGCATTCTCCTAGTTTTGGGGAAGTAATAGTATCTTAAAAATTAATGTGATGCCTCAGCTCTTATACTTGCTTCAGGCTTTACCAGTATATGTACCAAGGGCTTTCTTTTTGTGCCTTAAAGTGGAGTTCCACCAGGTTAAAAGTCAGCAGCTACCAAAAGTGCAGCTGATGACTTTTAACAATTAGACACTCACCTGTCCATCGTTCCAGCGATGCGGCCACCCGAGGGCTCGCTTGTCTCCCCCTCTCGTCAGCGGCGCCCACATCACATGTGTGGGCACCCTGCTTTGGCTTCAAAGCCATGAGCTCACTGTGCACGCGCGAGTTGTGCTGCGGTTTGTGAATGGCTCGGCGTATCTTCTGGGACCTGTGACGTTTCCCTGAAGATCGCCCAGTGGGAGGGGGGGAAGGTGAACTTCCTTCCGGAGCTGCAGCTCTAGGAGAGGAAGTGGACCTGGGACCCCCCAAAAAAATGACATGCCAATTGTGGCACGTCAGGGGGTCACCTTCCTTTAAAGCGGAAGTTCCACTTTTGGCTTTAAGATTGGAGTTCAGAGGCACGAGACAGGGCTGCCCCCTCTCCCCAGGGCTTTTTGCCCTGGCAATAGAGCCTATGGCTATTTTGATTAGACAGTCCCCTCAGGTCCCGGGTGAGACGGTTGGCCCCATGTCCCAAAAACGTTCGCTCTATGCAGATGATGCGTTGATGCCACCGACTCCCTCGAAGTGGCGCTACGAATTATAGACCGCTTTGGGGTTTTCTCAGTGATCAAAATTAACTGGACCAAGTCCCTGCTCTTCCCCCTCTCCCGAGACACGGACCCTCCTGCCCCGGATGTGGGGAGCTCGTTGGTTAAGGTCTCCCAGTTTCGGTACCTGGGAGTGGAGGTCCAGTGGACCCTCCAGTCCTACCTGGAAGATAATATCTATCCACTGTTGCAGCAGCTTTACCCTTAGATGCCAGATATGGAAATCCCTACCACTCTCCTTAGTAGGCAGGATCAACCTGCTTAAGATGGTGTTCCTACATGTGTTCCACAACACACCGGTCCCCATTCCTACTTCCTTTTTTAATAAATTGGACCAAGTGATAAATACGTTTGTCTGGGCAGGGGATCCACCTAGAATTGCAAAAACTACTCTCCAGTTCCTGCTGTCCCAGGGGGGCTTGCACTGCCTAAATTTCGCTACTATTATTGGGCGGCAGTCCTGGTGACACACCGGTGGTGGTTTGAACAAGCCAGATCCAACCTGGCGCTCACCCTGGAAGCAGCGATACTTGGGTCTTACACAGCCCTGAGCAACCTGGCGTTTAGGGGGGTGAAAGCTCGTGGCCAGTTGACAACACCTATGCACACTACGGTCCAGGTCTGGTCCCAACTGACAAAAAACATATGTGACCCCGGGACAGTCTCGCCGCATACCCCCCTCTGGGACAACCCTTGCTTTCCCCACCTCCAAACAGTACCAGACGCCGGGGTGTGGGCCAAATTCGGCATAACCAAAGTCCAACATGTGCTCCCAGTCTCCCCTGACTTTCAATGACTTAAAGGACAAATTCAGGTTCCCACCATGGATGCTCTTTAGGTACCTCCAGGGGCGACACGCACTACGGTCGCAATTCCCCGAGACCCCTAAGGTGGCGTCCCACTCGGTTCAAAGCTTGTTGATCTCCTGTCATGTGGAAGGGGTGCTCTCCTCCCTTTACCTGAGAATTGCCACATTGAACTCGGGCAAAGTCACACAGCTTTATGAACGATGGCAGGGGGACTTACCCTTGTTGGCATCGGAGGACTGGGAGGAAGGAATATAGCAGTGCATCCCGCTAATGATCTCAGCCAGAGACAGATACATCCAATTGAAGTTTATCCATAGAGTATATTATACCCCCCAGCACCTAGCTTAAATCTACCCTACGCAATCAGATAGATGCCCTAAGTGCCAAACTGAACTAGGGTCTTTTATACACATGGTATGGTCCTGCCCTCACATTCAAGACTTTTGGAAGGGAGTGGTGGAGCAGGTCAATAAGATGGGGGACCGGTCACTTGGGTTAGACCCAAAAACCCTACTGCTGGGAGTCTGTGATGTAGAGGTCCCCCACACCACCTCTGTTTGTCTTTTACACAATGTTTTACACCAGAAAGGCCATTCTGGTTAAGTGGAAACAGGCAGACCCCCCCACAGTGTCACAGTGTAGACGTGGTCCTCCCTCTTTACAAACCTACATATATGAGCCGCAAGTGCCCCAAAAAATTTGACAATATCTGGGGAATATGGGTAACAGCCTGGGGAGGGCTGGCCCTGGGGGCAGGGGGGCAATTGCCCCCCAGGCCACCCTAACTTACATTCAAAATGGCTGCTCACACTTTTTTCTTCTTGTGGAGGTAGGAAGCAGGGGTGCAGCCACCAACTAACTGCAGGCAAAGGGAGGGGGCATCCAGGGCCGACTGTGCTGATGGGCACTGGCGAGCCTGCATTTATGGGCACTGATCAGGTTGTATTTGATAGGCACTGGTGAGGCTGCATTGATAGGCACTGGTGCGGCTGCATTGATGGGCACTGGTGCGGCTGCATTGATGGGTACTGGTGAGGCTGCATTGATATGCACTGATGAGGCTAAGCTGATGGGCACTGATGAGGCTGCATTGGTGGGCACTGATCAGGTTGTATTCGATAGGCACTGGTGAGGCTGCATTGATAGGCACTGGTGTGGCTGCATTGATGGGCACTGGTAAAGCTGCATTGATGGGCACTGGCGAGCCTGCATTGATGGGCACTGATCAGGTTGTATTTGATAGGCACTGGTGAGGCTGCATTGATAGGCACTGGTGCGGCTGCATTGATGGGCACTGGTGAGGCTGTATTGATGGGCACTGGTGAGGCTGCATTGATGGGCACTGGTGAGGCTGCATTGATAGGCACTGGTGTGGCTGCATTGATGGGCACTGGTGAGGCTGCATTGATGGGCACTGGCGAACCTGCATTTATGGGCACTGATCAGGTTGTATTTGATAGACACTGGTGAGGCTGCATTGATAGGCACTGGTGCGGCTGCATTGATGGGCACTGGTGAGGCTAAGCTGATGGGCACTGATGAGGCTGCATTGGTGGGCACTGATGAGCTGCATTGATGGGCACTGGTGAACCTGCATTTATGGGCACTGATCAGGTTGTATTTGATAGGCTCTGGTGAGGCTGCATTGATGGGCACTGGTGAGGCTACATTGATGGGCACTGGTGAGGCTAAGCTGATGGGCACTGATGAGGCTGCATTGGTGGGCACTGATGAGCTGCATTGATGCATTATTTTTGTTAAACCTCCTTTGTTGCTATTAACATTAAATGATGTTACCACATTGTATCATATTTGTCTTGCTTCATAACATCAATATCCCTTCTAAAACCAGGTGGGCATGAATGGTGAGCTGATTCGGAGGTTCAATGGGCCACTTGACTGAACTTGCCCCCCAGGCCTAAGGCTGCCAGCCCTCCCCTGGAACAGCAGCTAAACCTAACTAATCAGGAAACTGTGGGATGTACACAACGCGTTGCTGAAGGGATGAGATGTGTAATTGGCTGACAATTTACCTCCCCACCATGTCTGGTAGCTGTGGATCTGTGTGTGCCCCCCCCCCTGGCTCCCCCCGCCTTCCCTATTTCTCCCCCCCCCCCCTCTTCCAGACGGTGACTCCTGGACAGGGTTTCCTGGATCTCTCCATACTGATTTGTAAGTAAAGTGTAGTGACGATTGTTCTTTGTGTTGGCTAATGCTCTGTACCTCGTTGTAAACGGTGATTTGCATCTATCCTCTGAATCAAGTGCCTTGTCTGTAACGGTCGTGCTGCTTTAATGGGTAAATAAAAAAAAAAAAAGATTGGAGTTCATCAAATTTTTGGGCGTGGAAAGGTGCCCCCCGAATCAGCCAAGATGTTTCCGATTCGACTGAAGGTGAGGGGAGGTGTGGGATTAGCGGACCCATTTTTCTATTAGCCTGCCACACATATGGCACAAGTGACTGGCTGGCGCAGACGTGGTGATCACAAGTTGTGGTTCCACTTGAGCAGGACTGTCCTCCTGTTTTGCTGTCAGGGCTTCCTTGTTCTGGAACACAAATACCCAGAAACCTGCTCAAATATCCTTTAATAGCTCCAACGCTGAGGTATTGTCGGGAGTTTCCCTTCTCCTCAGGGCCGTCTTTAAAGCAGGGCAAAAGGGGCAGCTGCCCTGGGCCCTGTCATTGTTGGGGGGCCCGAAGCAGCTGCCTCATACTTGCCAACTATCCTGGTTTAAATTCCCTCGTCCCTTGAAGTTTTAGACCTGTGCTGTGTCACAATATCTAAGTGCTGCTACTAAAGCTGCCCAACTCTGCCCTATTGTTGTGTACAGATGACTCACCTGCAGACCCTATGTTTACATGTAAATAACCTGCATTGATATGTAAATAGTGGCGGCCGGCTGCACTGATATGTAAACAAAGGTGGCATTCATATGTATATCATGCCCCCCTGAGGTCATATTCACCATCACCTATACTGGATGCTGCCCACTGGGGAGATAATGGCATGCTTGAAAGTCAGCAGATGCGTGAGGGTGTCATTGATAATTGATGGCACTGCTGTGCATCTGCTAAAGGGCAGCACATTTCTGTGGTGTCAGGAAAGCGACTTTGTGCTCCCCAGTCCATGGTGTGCAAGCAGTGAGGAGATGATGTGCTGTAACCTCTAGCAACCAATCTGTGGGCAGTAATGATGTGCTGTAACCTCTAGCAACCAATCTGTGGGCAGTAATGATGTGCAGTAACCTCTAGAAACCAATGAGTGAGCAGTATTGATGTACAGTAACCTCTAACAACCAAACAAGCAGAAAGCAAGTGCTGTAACCTCTAGCAACTAATCAGTGAGCAGTAATGTGTGCTGTAACCTCTAGCAACCAGACAGTAAGCGGCAATGATATGCTGTGACCTCTGGCAACCAATCAAAATCACTGCTGATCTCATTCAGTAAATAGATTTTGAGTCTAGCTGCTATTTATTGTATGTCTCAGAGCAGGTGGAGAGTGAAATTGCATGGGGGGGGGGAGGGGGGCAAGAAAATATTTGCCCAGGGTCCAATCAATATTAAAGACGGCCCTGCTTCTCCTATTTCACCTATTTTGGGTCATCCGGAGTTCCTCCCAGGCCATTCTGAGCGAATCTTTCATGCCTGGATTGGACAGGGAATTGTGAGAGCCCCACAGGTTCTATCTGCACAACAGTGACACACCCTGCCTGCCACATTATGGCATCCTGGCGCTTGACAATCGGTGCCAACACCAACTCCTTCACTTCCTGCATTCCCTACCTAAACCTCATAGCTTCAGGAGAGAACGGACTCCCTTTGAAGAAATCTGAATAGAGGGTAGAGCCATGCACCCCTCTATCTTCTTACCAAATTGTACCGACTGCACACTTGAGAGGTCTCCCTAAATTGCTTGCCAAATGGAAGAATCGTCTTCATGGTCCCTTTACTGAGGACCACAAGGACAGAATATTATTTGTCACCCGTAAAGAGTCCCCAACAAATACCAGGAGATCTCCTATAAGAGTGCCACTAGGTGGTACATAAACCCCATTGGCTCTGGCTAAATTCTTCCCTAAGAAAGATACAACTGCTGGTGACGTGGCACCCTGCCAGGGTCCTTTTTGCACGTCTTCTGGGGCTGTCCTGTTTTACGACCATTTTGGTGCCAAGCTACAGAAATTATAAAACGAATCACAGGCTGATGACCCTGCTGCCATTCTTCTCCTCCTTACCCCCACGTCCCGAAAGATCCATGCCCATCCACTTACCGGATGCCAGGGGAGGGCTGGGTAAGGGGGCAGGGTGGCAATTGCCCCCCTGGCCACCCTAACTTACATTAAAAATGGCTGACGGCCGCTGCCTGCTCACACTTTTTTCTTGTGGAGGAAGGAAGCAGGGGCAAGGGGCGCAGCCACCAACTAACTGCAGGCAAAGGGGGGGGGGGGCACCCAGGGCCGGCTGTTCTGATGGGCACTGGCGAGCCTGCATTGATTGATAGGCACTGAGCAGGTTGCATTTGATAGCCACTGGTGAGGCTGCATTAATGGGCACTGTTGAGGCTGCACAATTATGTTACCACATTGTATCATTTGTCTTGTTTCATAACATCAATATCTGTTCTAAAACCAGGTGGGCATGGATGGTGAGCTGGTTCGTTGGTTCAATGGGCCACTTGACTGGATTTGCCCCCCAGGCCTAAGGCTGCCAGCCCTCCCCTGCCGGATGCTGCCAAAGTTCTGTCTGGTAACAACCAACTCCTCCATCACTCCAACAGCGGTATGACGGGTGAATGATGTTCAGAATATGGAAGACCTGACCGCTGCCCTCATGCCCAAGTCTACTGACCAGAATAAAGGGCCATGCACTCGGGCCAAATGTCAGATGGTTCAAAAGAAACCGGCCGACATTCTGCCCTTGTGTAGAGTAGCTGGTCTGACAGAAGCCAGGGCATTACTTTCAGCCAATGGTGTATTCTGGTGGGGGCATTCTACCCGCTGCATACCCACTGTGTATACTGGGATTGTACCCGCTGCTTACCCACTGTGTATACTGGGATTGTGCCCGCTGCTTACCCAGTGTCTATATTGGGATTGTACCCGATGCTTAGCCACTATGTATACTGGGATTGTACCCGCTGCTTAGCCACTGTGTATACTGGGATTGTACCCGATGCTTACCCACTATGTATACTGGGATTGTACCCGATGTTTACCCACTGTGTATACTGGGATTGTACCCAATGCTTAGCCACTGTGTATACTGGGATTGTACCCACTGCTTACCCACTGTGTATACTGGGATTGTACCTGATGTTTACCCACTGTGTATACTGGGATTGTACCCACTGCTTACCCACTGTGTATACTGGGATTGTACCCACTGCTTACCCACTGTGTATACTGGGATTGTACCCAATGTTTACCCACTGTGTATACTGGGATTGTACCCGATGCTTACCCACTATGTATACTGGAATTGTACCCGATGTTTACCCACTGTGTATACTGGGATTGTACCCAATGCTTAGCCACTGTGTATACTGGGATTGTACCCACTGCTTACCCATTGTGTATACTGGGATTGTACCCGATGTTTCCCCACTGTGTATACTGGGATTGTACCCGATGTTTACCCACTGTGTATACTGGGATTGTACCCACTGCTTACCCACTGTGTATACTGGGATTGTGCCCGCTGCTTACCCACTGTCTATACTGGGATTGTACCCGCTGCTTACCCACTGTGTATACAGGGATTGTACCCGCTGCTTACCCACTGTGTATACTGGGATTGTAACCGATGCTTAGCCACTGTGTATACTGGGATTGTACCCGCTGCTTACCCACTGTGTATACTGGGATTGTACCCGCTGCTTACTCACTGTGTATACTGGGATTGTACCCACTGCTTACCCACTGTGTATACTGGGATTGTACCCGCTGCTTACAAACTGTGTATACTGGGATTGTAGCCGATGCTTACCCACTATGTATACTGGGATTGTACCCAATGTTTACCCACTGTGTATACTGGGATTGTACCCAATGCTTAGCCACTGTGTATACTGGGATTGTACCCACTGCTTACCCACTGTGTATGCTGGGATTGTACCCGATGTTTACCCACTGTGTATACTGGGATTGTACCCGATGTTTACCCACTGTGTATACTGGGATTGTACCCGCTGCTTACCCACTGTCTATACTGGGATTGTACCCACTGTGTATACAGGGATTGTACCCGCTGCTTACCCACTGTGTATACTGGGATTGTAACCGATGCTTAGCCACTGTGTATACTGGGATTGTACCCGCTGCTTACCCACTGTGTATACTGGGATTGTACCCGCTGCTTACTCACTGTGTATACTGGGACTGTACCCACTGCTTACCCACTGTGTATACTGGGATTGTACCCGCTGCTTACCCACTGTGTATACTGGGATTGTACCCGCTGCTTACCCACTGTGTATACTGGGATTGTACCAGCTGTTTACCCACTGTGCATACTGGGATTGTACACGCTGCTTACCCACTGTGTATACTGGGATTGTACCCGCTGCTTACCCACTGTGTATACTGGGATTGTACCCGATGCTTACCCACTGTGTATACTGGGATTGTACCCGCTGCTTACCCACTGTGTATACTGGGATTGTACCCGCTGCTTACCCACTGTGTATACTGGGATTGTACCCGATGCTTACCCACTGTCAGGGGCGTTGCTAGGTTGGAAAAAGACCAGGGGCTCTAGCCCGGAAAAATGCGGCGCGGAATGTGCGCCGCGGCGAAATGGGTGTGGCCTAAACTAAATGGTGGGCGTGGCTTTAGGGGTGTGGCTCGTGTCTGAGTTGAACGAGGGATGGAGGAAGGAAGAAAGAAAGAGATAGGGAGGGAGGGAAGGGAAGAGAAGGAAAGAAAGAAATTGGGATGGAGGGACAGCAGGCCCAGATCCTTCACCACAATACATGTATTCCAGAAAGTTTAACAATCAGCAGATAAAGATACTCCAAACACCTGGTGTTGGCGCTTCAATCATCCCGGCACCATGGTTGTTATGGTGTCAGGATGATTGAAGGGCATTATTACTATAATTACATTGTAATCTAAAATGAAATCATTCAACTCACCATATGCAGAATCAGTGGGAGCCCCGAATGTGTCACTTGCCACCATCGCCTGCTACAAAATGCCATCTGGTGCCCCCAGCGGAGTCCCTCCATCCATCAGGTACCCCCAGCGGAGTCCCTCCATCCATCAGGTACCCCCAGCGGAGCCCCTCCATCCATCAGGTGCCCCCAGCGGTGTCCCTCCTTCCATCAGGTGCCCCCAGCGGAGCCCCTCCATCCATCAGGTACCCCCAGCGGAGCCCCTCCATCCATCAGGTGCCCCCAGCGGTGTCCCTCCTTCCATCAGGTGCCCCCAGCGGAGTCCCTCCTTCCGTCAGGTGCCCCCAGCGGAGTCCCTCCTTCCGTCAGGTGCCCCCAGCAGAGCCCCTTCTTCCATCAGGTGCCCCCAGAGGAGTCCCTCCTTCCATCAGGTGCCCCCAGAGGAGTCCCTCCTTCCATCTGGTGCCCCCAGAGGAGTCCCTCCTTCCATCAGGTGCCCCCAGAGGAGTCCCTCCTTCCGTCAGGTGCCCCCAGCGGAGTCCCTCCTTCCGTCAGGTGCCCCCAGCGGAGTCCCTCCTTCCGTCAGGTGCCCCTAGCAGAGTTCCTCCTTACATCACAGGTGCCCCCATGGAGTCCCTCCTTCCGTCAGGTGCCCCCAGCAGAGTTCCTCCTTACATCACAGGTGTCCCCCAGCGGAGTGTCCCTCCCTCAGCGTCACCATGCCCATATGCAGCCAACCTGTGCCCATCCCATCTGTAGCCATCATGTGCCCATCTGTATACTCCGCTTATCAGTGCCCTGGCCCATATGCACCCTCGCCAGTGCGTGGATTAATCAGTCACAGCAGATCAGCGGTCTCCCGCTGTGTTACTATAGAGCAGTGCTCTGAAATATCCGGCGGCCCGGCCACTGTAGCAAAGCTCCGCCTCCTAGACGCGATAGACGGAACACTGTTTAAATTTCCCGGCATTGGACAGTGTTCCCTGATCCATATATCACGTCTAGGAGGCGGAGCTTTGATACAGTGGCCGGGCCGCCGGATATTTCAGAGCACTGCTCTATAGTAACACAGCGGGAGACCGCTGTGATGTGATTGCCGCTGCAGCCACAGCTGAAAGCGGCCCCAAGGCAGTCCGGACCCACCTGCAGGCAGCTCTGAAAAGCCGCGCACTCGCGGCTCTGAAAGCCGCCCGCTCGCGGCTCCGACAAGCCGCGTGCTCGCGGCTCTGACAAGCCGCCTCGTGACTCGACAAGCACTTGCGGCTCTGAAAGCCTCCCGCTCGCGGCTCTGACAAGCCGCCTCACGACTCGAAGCGGCGCGGAGCGAAGCGGCGCGGCGCTCGAGGCGATCTCAAGGCGGCTTGCCAGGAGACTTCATAGAAGTCAATGCAAGCCGCCTGAGATCGCCCTGAAGGGACCCCCCAGGACACTCGGGGCTATGGGCATGACATTCGGGGCTGCAGCCCTGATAGCCACCCCCTAGCGACGCCCCTGCCCACTGTGTATACTGGGATTGTCCCCGCTGCTTACCCACTGTGTATACTGGGATTGTACCCAATGCTTACCCACTGTGTATACTGGGATTGTCCCCGCTGCTTACCCACTGTGTATACTGGGATTGTACCCGATGCTTACCCACTGTGTATACTGGGATTGTCCCCGCTGCTTACCCACTGTGTATACTGGGATTGTACCCAATGCTTACCCACTGTGTATACTGAGATTGTACCCCGCTGCTTACCCACTGTGTATACTGGGATTGTCCCCGCTGCTTACCCACTGTGTATACTGGGATTGTACACGATGCTTACCCACTGTGTATACTGGGATTGTACACGATGCTTACCCACTGTGTATACTGGGATTGTACCCGCTGCTTACCCACTGTGTATACTGGGATTGTACCCGCTGCTTACCCACTGGGTATACTGGGATTGTACCCGATGCTTACCCACTATGTATACTGGGATTGTCCCCGCTGCTTACCCACTTCGTATACTGGGATTGTACCCCCTGCTTACCCACTGTGTATACTGGGATTGTACCCGCTGCTTACCCACTGTGTATACTGGGATTGTCCCCGCTGCTTACCCACTGTGTATACTGGGATTGTACCCGATGCTTACCCACTGTGTATACTGGGATTGTACCCGCTGATTACCCACTGTGTATACTGGGATTGTACCCGCTGATTACCCACTGTGTATACTGGGATTGTACCCGATGTTTACCCACTGTGTATACTGGGATTGTACACCCTGCTTACCCACTGTGTATACTGGGATTGTACCCGCTGCTTACCCACTGTGTATACTGGGATTGTACCCACTGCTTACCCACTGTGTATACTGGGATTGTACACCCTGCTTACCCACTGTGTATACTGGGATTGTACCCGCTGCTTACCCACTGTGTATACTGGGATTGTACCCGCTGCTTACCCACTGTGTATACTGGGATTGTACCCGATGCTTACCCACTGTGTATACTGGGATTGTACCCGCTGCTTACCCACTGTAATTAGATGCCGATTTGGCCAATCAGATTGTATACTGTATGGGCAAGATTAGTGGCTCAGGCAGATGATTAATTGCCGATTTGGCCAATCAGATTGTATAGTATATGGAGAGATTAGTGGCTCAGACAGATGATTAGATGCCAATTTGGCCAATCAGATTGTATAGTATATGGACGAGATTAGTGGCTGAGACAGATGATTAATTGACGATTTGGCCAATTAGATTGTAAAGTATATGGAGATTAGTGGCTCAGACAGATGATTAGATACCGATTTGGCCAATCAGATTGTATAGTATATGGAGAGATTAGTGGCTCAGACAGATGATTAGATACCGATTAGGCCAATCAGATTGTATAGTATATGGGCAAAATTAGTGGCTCAGACAGATGATTAATTGCCGATTTGGCCAATCAGATTGTATAGTATATGGAGAGATTAGTGGCTGAGACAGATGATTAGATACCGATTTGGCCAATCAGATTGTATAGTATATGGAGAGATTAGTGGCTCAGACAGATGAATAGATACCGATTTGACCAATCAGGTTGCAGAGTGTATGGTAGAGAGAGATGGCTGCACTGGTTGTAATGTGTATAAGGAGTTGAGAATAATCGATTTTTTTGAGTAAATTTAAAGTTGTGGAATTGAGAAGTGAAAATTGGGCAAATTTCTGTAAGAAAAATGAAATTGTGAAGCAGTTTTGCACCCTGGAGCTGAAAACAAAGGAAAGCCTTTGTGCCACGTGAGGCGCGGATGAAGCAGGGGGGATTCTCAAGGCGCACGTAGCTGTAAGAGGGTGTGAAAGACTTGAATGGTTGTAAAAACGATCTACAGGTTGTGGACAGAGGTTATCCATGTAAATCAGATTGTCTGCATAGATTGAGGATGGAAATAGAAGATGGGAACCTGCAGGAAAATTATTCTTATTATTTAGACTGAAATGCAGAGAAATAATTTGGTTGCGCTTGGTAATGGCAGGCGCGACCGATGGTGAGCAATAACGCTTCCTATGTAAATATGGACTGGCGCACCATCATTTTTCATAAATGATTTGAATCCCATTTTTTGTGCAATTGCTCCAATTTCTTCAGTGCACCACAGGCGCAGGTCTTTAGTAAATCACCCCCTGTGACCAATGTGTAGGTGATTGGAGACACTGTGACTGGTGTGGAGGTGATTGGAGACACTGTGAAAGGTGTGATGATGATTGGAGACACTGTGACTGGTGTGGAGGTGATTGGAGACACTGTGACTGGTGTGGAGGTGATTGGGGACACTGTGACTGGTGTGGAGGTGATTGGAGACACTGTGACTGGTGTGGAGGTGATTGGAGACACTGTGACAGGTGTGATGATGATTGGAGACACTGTGATTGGTGTGATGGTGATTGGAGACACTGGTGTGGAGGTGATTGGAGACACTGTGACTGGTGTGGTGGTGATTGGAGACACTGTGACTGGTGTGGAGGTGATTGGAGACACTGTGGCTGGTGTGATGGTGATTGGAGACACTGTGACTGGTGTGGAGGTGATTGGAGACACTGTGACAGGTGTGATGATGATTGGAGACACTTTGACTGGTGTGGAGGTGATTGGAGACACTGTGACTGGTGTGGAGGTGATTGGAGACACTGTGACTGGTGTGGAGGTGATTGGAGACACTGTGATTGGTGTGGAAGTGATTGGAGACACTGTGACTGGTGTGATGCTGATTGGAGACACTGTGACTGGTGTCATGGTGATTGGAGACACTGTGACTGGTGTGGTGGTGATTGGAGACACTTTGACTGCTGTGATGGTGAGTGGAGACACTGTGACTGGTGTGGAGGTGATTGGAGACACTGTGACTGGTGTGGTGGTGATTGGAGACACTTTGACTGCTGTGATGGTGATTGGAGACACTGTGACTGGTGTGATGGTGATTGGAGACACTGTGACTGGTGTGATGGTGATTGGAGACACTGTGACTGGTGTGGAGGGGATTGGGGACACTGTGACTGGTGTGGAGGTGATTGGAGACACTGTGACTGCTGAGATGGTGATTGGAGACACTGTGACTGGTGTGGAGGTGATCAGAGACATTGTGACTGGAGTGGATGTTATTGGAGACACTGTGACTGCTGTGAAGGTGATTGGAGACACTGTGACTGGTGTGGACCAGTTACCCTGCACACTGACTGCCCCCCCTCTGCACACTGACTGCCCCCCTCTACACACTGACTGCTCCTCACTACACACTGACTGCTCCTCACTGCACACTGACTGCCCCTCACTGCACACTGACTGCCCCTCACTGCACACTGACTGCCCCTCACTGCACACTGACTGCTCCTCACTGCACACTGACTGCCCCCCTCTACACACTGCCTGCCCCCCCCTACACACTGACTGCTCCTCACTACACACTGACTGCTCCTCACTACACACTGACTGCTCCTCACTACACACTGACTGCCCCCCTCTACACACTGACTGCCCCTCACTGCACACTGACTGCCCCTCACTGCACACTGACTGCCCCTCACTACACACTGACTGCCCTCACTACACACT
>BLSH010391993.1:37362-52215 GCA_018402905.1 Glandirana rugosa
GCCGCGACGCTTGAGAGGGCTTATAATAGTCTTTTTGTTGGCCAATTTTGCCCATAAGAATCACCTGGGACTTCTGAGGTTTGTGGTAGCGCTTCCGTGGTCCATAGAGGCTGTGTTTGCTGCAGGGAAGCTTTTTAATCCAGCGGTGTGTCGGAGCTGTCTTAATGTGCGTCCGCCATCATCCGCCGCCGCGCATGCACCCCCTATGAAAGTCCCAATAAGTTTGATGTGTCACATGACCCTCTTCCTATTGAAAAAACAAAAGTTGGATTCAAAATGGCCGACTTCAAAATGGCCGCCATGGTCACCACCCATCTTGAAAAGTTTCCCCCCTCACATATACTAATGTGCCACAAACAGGAAGTTAATATCACCAACCATTCCCATTTTATTAAGGTGTATCCATATAAATGGCCCACCCTGTAGTTTTCACAACTTTTTCTTATCAGCAGCTCATCAGCACTCCCTGACTGTGTGTGCACTTTATTATAACTTTTGTCATTTACTTATTGTTTAGCACTTGTATTATTACACCTGTATATTATACTACACAATCATGCACTATTTATTCACTCACATGGGCACTGATTCACCCATAGGTGCTTGCAGCACTGGGACGCAGTATTCATTTGAGTCCATTCACCTCTGTGGTAGTGCGGGAGCACCCCAGACTTTTCTAAAGCGCCTCTAAAACTAGCAACGCTTTACTGCTACTGCCCAAACCGCCCCAGTGTGAAAGGGCAGAACGTTTTTATTGAAGGAATATTTGATTTACTATTTGTATTAGTGGGAAAATGATATTTGTTTGGCATGGTGAAATTACAATTTATAGCTTTTAGATTTTATTGGCAAACCTCAGTTAAACAAGCTTAAATTAGAAGCGGATTGGTTACTATGCACAGCTGCACCATATTATACAGTATATGCACAAGTTTTAGTAAATCTCCCATAGAGATCTGGTAGAATTGTGCACATATACCCTATTATATATAGTTATTAAAAAAGATACCTCCAGATGAATGTTGCAGCAAAGTCCAGTTGAAGGGGCCCCTGAGGTTGATGACAATGTGGCATCCATCTTTGTTTTGGAGAGCTGAAGACAAGATCAGTGATGATGGGGAGATCTTCCAATTGTTCCAACCAATCTTCTCACACACAGAAACTGTGGTGTGGCACTGGAACTCAGAGGCAGCTTATCTACCCTGCACTTTAGTCCCTGCCTAATAGATTCTAATCTGACATGCAGCCAGGCCTCTAACTACCAGAAGTGGCCATCCGATGCTTAACCTGGATCTAACCTATGCTAGTTATCGAGCCCTAAGCTAAAACTAGCTTTAGAGACTCAGACCAGAAGAGACAAGATTAATTAAAATAACAGGAGCTGCATATAAACTCTATTGCAATAAACAGGTTTACCTGCTAATAGACTGGAGGGTGACACATACAGTATCACAGATATAGCTATCTGGCACTGTGCATGTAAAGCTGGGTACACACGGCCTGAATACTGGCCGATTCAGCAGGAATTGGCCAATATTCGGACCATATGCACAGGTTTCCTACCGACAGATGCCGGTATAAGGACCATTTTTTGTCGAAGGGACATGCTGGAAACCAGCATCGGGTCAGCACTCAAAGCCAATGGCTGATTAGTGTGTACTGGTGGGGGAAGAGTCAAAACACAAAAGTACAGCGGGAGAGATTGCTGATTTAACATTGCATAGTTAGTACAACGATCTCTCAGTTTTTTTTTGTTCAGCCCCCTGGGTTAGACAAAAAAAAACTGCCCAGATAGCAAGGATAACTTGCAACAAATTTGTAGCAGTGTTGAATTGTAAGTCTGTTAACTTGCTGCACATTTTCACTGGCAAGTTGCACACTTGCAGAGCACTTGAAGCACAAGTTCTAGTTGACACATTTCCAATTTGTAGCAAATTTGCATGGCAAGTCTCTAGCAAGAGCAAAGTTGTAGTGGTGAGTCTACTGCAAGAGCTCTTGAAGTCTACAGCATGAAAATTCAGCCACAGTGACCCCTGTGGTAGGATGACTATTGAACAAAATAACTGAACCAGAACTTGCAGCAGACTTTCAGAATGTTTGCAAAGAAAGTTGATCTGGAGTCATGCAATGCAAACTTTCTGTAATTGTGCAACAAACTTGTGAATCATGGCAAGTCTAGCAAATGCTTAGCAAGTCATTGTCAAACGTTCGGCACTATTGCTTGCTATCTGGGTGAATGTGTGTACCAGGCTTAAGATAATAACAATAGGACAGAGATACTCTATCACAAGGATTCAGAAACTCACACAAAAAGCTATGGACAGCTTCAGTTAAACTATTGGAACACAGGAATACTTGCATATTAGTTCTTTCTTGTCTGAATTTAGCAGCATGGACAGGAAATGTGGCTGAGAGACTCTCTGTCTCTCCTCTTCCTCCTTCTGGGATTTTTAGGCCTCATGCACACAGGATGTTTTTTGACTGTTTTACAGCAGCTGTTTGTAGCTGCAGATGTTTTTTTCTACATTCAATAAACCCTCCATCATGTTATCCTATGTGTTCATGCACACATAGGCTGTTATCAGCTGTTTTTAGCAGTGACGTTTTTGAGCTGTAAAAAATCCCAAGACCTGAGGGGGGTTTTTTTGGACGTTTTTCAGCTGTAAAAACATTCAAATGCTTAAAAACGCCCAAAAACATCAATCCCCAATGTTTTTGGACGTTTTAGACCAATTGAAAAAAAAAACGCTGGCCCTTTAAAAACGCAAAAAAATTTGAAATAAGGCGAAAAAACAGCGGTAATATAACGCTGGTAAAAGCTGAAAACACCCCTGATAAGCTACTGATGTTTTTGGACATTTTTTGAAAGTCCTGTGTGCATGAAGCCTTAACCACTTCCCGATCGCCGTATACAGAATGACGGCCAGGAAGTGGCTAAGTTATCCTGACTGAGCGTCATATGACGGCCTCAGTATAACAGTGTACCGCGCGCCCGCGGGGGGGGAGCAGCACAGCGATCGTGGGTGGCCCGTGTCCCCGGGACACGGGCCAACCCTGATCAAGGTAAACAGCCAATAAAATTGGCTGTTTAACACGTGATCGGCTTTGTCAAAACACAGCCGGTCACTTCAGAAGAGTCAAGTGCAGAGGCGCGCATGAAGCCTCCGGAGTAGTGCACGTCAGTGATCGGGGGGAGCGGGTGTCCCTTGGACACAGCGCTTCCCCGATCAAGGTAAACAACCAATGCTGTTTACCACATGACTGGCTGTGTCCAATCACAGCCGGTCACAAATGTAAACACAGCCCTGTCAGTTACTATCTGATCTCTGCTTCTCCTCACACCGATCGTGTGAGGAGAGGGGATCAGTGATTACCAGTCAGTTTACACTAACACAGCTCACAGCCCCCCCAATAAAGATCTGTCACAGCCTGTCAGCGCGTCAGCATCCGTCACAGCCCGTCAGCCTGTCAGAATCTGTCACAGCCCGTCAGCCTGACAGCATCTGTCACAGCCCGTCAGCCTGTCAGCATCTGCCACAACCCGTCAGCATCTGTCACAGCCTGTCAGCATCTGTCACAGCCCATCAGCCTGTCAGAATCTTTCACAGCCCATTGGTAACAGCCCGTCAACATCTGTCACAGCCCGTCAGTCACAGCCCAGGTCACATGTCCGATAACAGTACTCTCATAAATAACATTACACAGGCCCGCCATCATGTCTGAGAGAGTGTACACACCTGAGGAGGCATATGAGATCCTTGCTATGTCGGATGTTGAGAGCAGCGGGGAGCTCCCATCATTCGATTCTGGTTCAGAAAACGATCCAGTGGAGTATAGCGGATTGGAGACAGAGTCAGAGGAGGAAACCACACAGCCCCCCAATAAAGAGAACCTGTCACCTGCGCTGTCACACAGCCCGTCAGGATCTGTCACAGCCCGTCAGGATCTGTCACAGCCTATCAGGATCTGTTACAGCCCATCAGGATCTGTTACAGCCTGTCAGGATCTGTTACAGCCCGTCAATATCTGTTACAGCCCATCAGGATCTGTCACAGCCCCTCTGTCACAGCCCATCTGTCACAGTCAGTTAACCCGTCAGCATCTGTCACAGCCCGTCAGGATCTGTCACAGCCCATCAGGATCTGTTACAGCCCATCAGAATCTGTCACAGCCCCTCTGTCACAGCCCATCTGTCACAGCCGTTAGTCCGTCAGCATCTGTCACAGCCCGTCAGCATCCATCACAGCCCGTCAGCATCTGTCACAGCCCGTCAGCCTGACGGTATCTGTCACAGCCCATCAGCATCTGTCAGCATCTGTCACAGCCCGTCAGCATCTGTCACAGCCTGTCAGCATCTCTCACAGCCCATCAGCCTGTCAGAATATTTCACAGCCCATCAGTAACAGCCTGTCAGCATCTGTCACAGCCCGTCAGTCACAGCCCAGGTCACAGGCCCGATAACAGTACTCTCATAAATAACATCACACAGGCCTGCCATCATGTCTGAGAGAGTGTACACACCTGAGGAGGCATATGAGATCCTTGCTATGTCAGATGATGAGAGCAGCGGGGAGCTCCCATCATTTGATTCTGGTTCGGAATACGATCCAGTGGAGTATAGAGGATTGCAGAAAGAGTCAGAGGAGGAAACCACCCCCCCAAAAAGAATTAGAAGATCAGGTCCAATATCTGAAGACCTGCCTTCCACCAGCAGCGGCAGACCCCAGGAAGTGGAGCCCAGTACTACTTCCACCAGCAGCGCCAGACCCCAGGAAGTGGACGCCCTGCCCTAAGAATCCTGTCCTACCTTCCCGAAGCCCTGGCAAACCCCTCATGGTTGCCTGCCAACTCGGGGTCTGCTAGAATTGCCCCCCAGCCAGGTGTGAAGCCTGACACCACAAATTTTACCCAATATGAATATTTTTCTTTATTTTTCCCTGAGGATTTGCTGCAGAGCATTGCGGACCAGGCAAACTTGTATGCAGAACAATTCATTGCTGCCAACCCCATTTCCTCCTATGCCCGCTTATTTCATTGGTGTCGTCTCACGCTAGACTAATTCAAAATATTTTTGGGCCTTACTCTTAATACGGGGCTTACAAAGAAAACCGAACACTATTCCTATTGGTCCATTAACCCTATCCACCATATGCCAATATTCTCAGCAGTTATATCCAGGACATAAGCAGTTCAAGCAGTACATATCAAACAAGAAGGCCAGGTATGGGATAAAAATGTACAAATTGTGTGATCAAGCCACCGTCTATGTATACTCATTCAGAATTTACAAAGGAAAAGACTCCCAGCTCCAGCTCCGTGCTTGTCCCACATATATTGGAACCAGTGGGAAAATTGTCTGGGAGCTGGCATACCCCCTGTTTGGAAAAGGCTACCATTTATACATAGATAATTATTATACCAGCCTGCCCCTATTTCGCCACCTTTACAGCAAAGACACCCTGGCCTGCGGCACCTTCAAAAAAAAAAAACAGAAGGGATTCCCGCAAAATTTATTGACACAACAGCTAAGCAAAGGAGAGTATGCCTTTATGAGAAATGAGGAAGTGGAGGGACAAGAAAGAGGTTCACATCCTCTCTACCATCCACAATGACACTGTGGTGGAGGTTCAGAGACGACGCGGCACCGTTTTAAAGCCTCAATGTGTCAAGAACTATAACATGTTCATGGGGGGGTAGATTTAAATGACCAGATGATGCAGCCCTATATGTCAAACAGAAAGTCCTGTTTTTGGTACAAGAAGATGGCATTTCAACGTTTTTCATATGGCCCTGTACAATTCCATTGTCTGCCTCCAAAAAGCATCCCAAGACCCATCCATCACCTACCTCAAATATATTGAAGATCTCCTCAGTGCCCTCATTTACAAACAAGGACCCGTACCAGAAATCATTTGCTCTGATAGTGTGAGCCAGCTTCATGAGCAACATTTTCCCTACAACATCCCCCCCACAGAATCTGGAAGAAGACGCCAGAAGAAATGTCGTATTTGCAGCAAAAGAGGAATTAGAAGAGATACAAGTTTCTATTGCCCCAATTCTCCCTCCCAACCTGGCCTGCGCATTGGAGATTGTTTCAAAATGTATCACACATCTGTCAGATATTAGTTCCCCTTATTTTTAAGATTGTAATTTCCCCGTTTCAACCTTTTGGGATCATTTGCCTGCTACCACATTTTTACCTTCCACGTTAACTGACCCTGGCCTGTTTACCATTGATGCCTTTGCCTGCCGTTTTAAACCATGTTTCTGACATCCACGTGCACCGACCTCGGCCTGTTAATTGACCATGTCTTTTGCCTGCCACTTGAACTGATCTTTTGCCCTTCTACTTTAGTAGACAGGGGTCTCACATATGTGAGGGGCTCCAGAAAAAGCGTCCGGAGTATAGAAAACCAGTTTTCGGTTTTCTGTGTTCCCAGAACAGGGTCTCATTTCCCGGAGGCTTCAAATCGTTTAGATGACCATATTGCTGCCTGTAATGACCCAGGACTATCTGGACCATGTTTCTTCCTGCTGCCTGGACCAATACTTTTACTGTCCTGACCATTTTTCTCCTTGTAATGGCCCAGGACTTTCTGGACCATGTTTCTTCCTGTTGCCTGGACCAATACTTTGGCTGTGCTGACCATATTGCTGCCTGTAATGACCCAGGACCATACTTTTACTGTGCTGACCATATTGATGCCTGTAATGACCCAGGACTATCTGGACTATGTTTCTTCCTGCTGCCTGGACCAATACTTTGGCTGTGCTGACCATGTTGCTGCCTGTTAAGACTCAGGACAATACTTTGGCTGTGCTTACCATATTGCTGCATGTAATGACCCAGGACTATCTGGACCATGTTTCTTCCTGCTGCTTGGATCAATACTTTGGCTGTGCTGACCATGTTGCTGCCTGTAATGACCCAGAACTTTATGGACCATGTTTCTTCCTGCTGCCTGGACCAATACTTTGGCTGTGTTGACCATATCTCTGCCTGCTGCCTCTACTGACTAAAGACAGTATTTCTGCGTGGACGTCTCTGCCTGCTACCCTGGAACAATGCTTTGGCTGTGCTGACAGTATCTCTACCTGTACGAACTATGGACAGTATTCCTGCCTGCTGCCTGGACAATTGCTTTTGCTGTCGCTGACCACATTCCTGCCTGCTGCCTGGACTGATTGCTCTCCTTTGTGGATCTCTGCACTACATAATGACAGGTAATCTTTTGTTATTTAGTATGTGCATGCTATGTGTTAGAAATATGAAGGGCCTTCAAAAATGTGATCGGTAGTCAGAAAATGATATGTGTAATTTATGCTTCTAAAAGCCTGACAGTGCTACTTCAATGTTGGGCCTCTGTATGTGGCCAGGCTGTGTAAAAGTCTCACACATGTGGTATCTCTATACTCAGAAGAAGTAGCAGAATGTATTTTGGGGTGTAATTTTTGCTATGTACATGCTGTGTGTTGGAAATATCTTATGAATGGACAACTTTGTGTAAAAAACATGTGTTTTCATTTTTTATCCACATTTTCCAAAAACTTCTGGAAAAAAATGAACCCTTCAAAAGACTCAATATGCCTCACAGATTATACATTGGTGTGTTAGCTTTCCAAAATTGGGTCATTTTTTTGGTTATTCCATTGTCCTGGTGCTCCAGGGCCTTCAAAAATGTAATAGGTAGTTGAGAAATGTGATGTTCAATTTGTGCTTGTAGAATGCCTGAGGGTGCTACGTCAATGTTGGGCCTCTGTATGTGGCCAGGCTGTGTAAAAGTCTCACACATGTGGTATCGCCATACTCAAGAGGAGTAGCAGAATATATTTTGGGGTGCCATTTTTGCTATGTACATGCTATGTGATAAAAATATCTCATAAATGGATAACTTTGTGAAAAAAAAACGAGTTTTCTTTTTTTTCCACATTTTCCAAAAACTTCTGGAAAAAAATGAACCATTCAAAAGACTCATTATGCCTCATAGATTATACTCAAAAGTGTAATAGATGGTTGAGAAATGAGATGTGCAATTTATGCTTATAAAACGCCTGAAGGTGCTATGTCAATGCTGGGCGTCTGTATGTGGCCAGGCTGTGAAAATGTCCCACACATGTGGTATTGCCATATTCAGGAGGAGTAGTAGAATGTATTTTTGGGTGTAATTTGTGGTATGCATATGCCATGTGAGAGAAATAACCTGTTATAATGAAAATGTTGCGATAAAAAAAAATCTTGATTTTGCAAAGAATACGGGGAAAAAATTAAACCGTGAAAAAACTCACCATGCCTCTTACTAAATACCTTGGAATGTCTACTTTCCAAAAAGGGGTCTTTTGGGGGGTATTTGTACTGTCCTGGCTTGTTAGGGTCTTAAGAAATGAGATTGGCCGTCAGTACATCAGGTGTGATCAGATGTGATCAGTGTTCAGTGATTTGCACCATACCTTGTAGACTCTATAACTTTCACACAGACTAAATAATATCCACTAATTTGGGTTATTTTTACCAAAGATATGTAGCAGTATACATTTTGGCCTAAATTTATGAAGAAAATTGATTTTTTTGCAAAATTTTACAGTAGAAACTACGAAAAAGTGTTTTTTTTTTCAAAATTTTCGCTGTTTTTTCACTTATATTGCAAAAAAAAAAAAAAACAGCGGGGACTAAATACCATGAAAGAAAGCTCTATTTGTAAGAAAAAAATGATACAAATTTTGTTTGGATACAATGTAGCATGGCTGAGTAATTGTCACTCAAAGTGTGAGAGCACTGAAAGCTGATAATTGGTCTGGTAGGGAAGTGTTCTAAGTGCATAGTATTGAAGTGGTTAAAGTCAGCCTCTCAGAAGTGCTAATATGTAATTATACATAACACTATGATATCAGCAGCAAACAGTAGAGGGCATCAGATTCCTACAGCAGGTTGAACTGTTTATTTTGTCTAAGAATAGTCAGATCTAGGTGTGTTTGGATAAATTCTCTAGGCTATATTCAGATGTAAAAAAAATGACTGACATTTTGGTTCCTGTGTATTAAGGTTGCACCGATGCTAATACTAGTACTTGTAATCATGCAAATGCTCCAATGCCCAATCCAATACTTGGACAGTCAGGGGTGATCAGTGTGGTGGTGTATAGATTTCAATAAAGCAGCTGACAGCCGCTTCTCCTCATCTCATAAAAATAAAAAACTACTAACACAGTCCAGGTGTCATCAGTGCCCATAAGTGCTGCATATTATTGCTACTTTCACATGACATTAAAAAAGTATTTGTGGGGCATGGCCTGAAGAGAAATATGGAGGACGTTTCTACATAGTGCTCCAGATAGTGGAAACTGAATCTGGGACCATCCTGCCAATATAGGAGAGGTGATCACTCACGCTGCCTGGGGGAGACACTGCAGACCCTCAGCGACACCCCCACGGTGGAATCGTGGGGAGCAGAGACCCCACCGCTTCGGAAATTGAGCAGCCATTGCAGCCTCAGCTGCAGCACCTAGCGGACCTTTCCCCTCATCCCCCTGCCCATCTGATCAATAAAACTGTCCATCCATCCCCCCAAAGCTACCAAAGGACCTATTAATCCACTGCGGACACATCCACCGCGGTCGGCACAGGCCGCGTCCATAAATCGAGGCCGTGGCTTCAACTGAGGCCTACATGGAGCTACGCGGCCATCTGGTGGCCTGAAACGGTGGGACACTCTCGGCTACACCTTATACAATAGGGAACCGCAAATAGCAGCAGTCCCGGGATTATAAGGAATAAGGTTAACCCTTACAGTAATTGAAAGGAGGGGAAGACGGGAATGACAGCCTAGGCCCGGAATTCCGGCCCCACCCCTGGAGTTCAGCAACCCAATAGACCCAAACTCACACAGAATTGCTAGAGAGTATACAATCAGTGGCTGGTTCGATAAGGACGGAAGGGGGGGGCATGTCTAATAGGCGATACACGCCACCTGTGCCCCGACGTCTGACTGACTACTACAGCCCAGCTATCATAAATGCATCTCAAGTTGGAGCGGGTACAGAGCAAAGTCGGTTCGCATCCCCTGACAGACCGACTATCACGACAAATTCATCAACTTCATCAAGAAGCGGCGGTGCACCAAACGGCACAGAGGACGGCAAAGGGGAAGGAATGGACACTATCTCTGCTCCAGAGACCTCCGCTGCCTCACATCCCTCAGACAGAGGTAAAAGGATGGCGTCTTCCCCAGCCCTCTCACCAAGCAAAGGACCACAGCTTAAGTTTAAGAAGCAACTTTGGGCCAAACCTGACACTGCCCCCCCTACCACAGAACACGCTACAGCCCTAGTGGAGATACCAGCCTCAGATAACTCAGTGTCAGAAGCTTCACTGAAAGCTATGCTACTAACTTTACAAAAGGATCTCCACAGAGAGCTGCATGTCTCAGTGTCCCAGATCCACGATAGAGTAGATGACCTGGAAGATACAACAGCGGTGTTGGAAGAACACATGCAAAACCATATTAAGGCTCACAATGAACTACTAGATGCCCACGACCATTATACATCAGAGATTCACCGAAAAAATATGAAGTTGGCGGAGCTGGAAGATCGCTCGAGACGCCAAAACATAAAAATTAGAGGCATACCGGAATGAAACCTAATGAGGTTACAGCATACCTTCAGAAGCTCTAGTCCACCCTATTACCCGCTTACATGCCTGCGATTTACTGATTGACAGAGCACACAGGATTGCAACCTGCCCACCGACATACCAAGGGATATACTAGCGAAGTTGCACTACTATTCAGTGAAAGACCAAATTATGTACGCCGCGAAAAATGCAAGACCTCTCCCTGCTCCGTATGCCAAAATCCTACTTTTCAATGATCTGTCCAAAGCCACCATGGAAATGCGCAAATCTTTTGCACCTGTCACATCTATACTGCAGGAATGCAACATTACCTATAAATGGGGGTTCCCGACCAAGCTACTGGTCACCTACCAACAACACACCATCCCTATCCTGACCCCGAAGGACGGATATAAAAAGCTGACCAATTGGGGATTCCTACCGATCTCATCTCAACCACTGGAATATACAAGGTACAACGCTATCCAGCCGACTCCAAAGGATCAATCCTTAAACAAGGATTGACTAAACATGCTCAAGCTAGTGTGGGTCTCACGACTGTGATAACTCCAGTTTGGGGCCGACAACCCTCAAAATCCACCACCCCAGATTATCATGTGCCAAGCACACTGATTGTTATTGTTTTGTTCTAACTTTTCTTTTTTTTCAGAGTATTCATTACCTTCTGCTTTGCTATTACTTGCATTGTTAGTTCATATGTTGCACCAGATCTAATTGTAAGGTAGACACCACAACCTGACTAAATTAAGACCTAAGAAATCTCATTACCTTATTGGCAGACACTAGCCAAACATGCCCATACAAATCACCTCCCTTAATGCTAAGGGGCTCAATTCGCCCTTCAAAAGAAATATGATGTGGAAAGAAGCCATACTCCAAAAAGCTGATGTGCTCTGTATACAAGAGACACACTTCCCAAAAGACAATTCACCAAAATGCTCTCATAAGAAATTCCCCCATTACTTCATAGCCAATGCCCCGAAGAAAAACAGAGGTGTTATGATAGCATTCAGGGATACTGTCTCGTTTACACTACATCACTGTGAGGCAGACGTTGAGGGCAGATTCCTAATTCTATCAGCAACTATTGAAAACCAATGCCTCACCCTAGTCAACATATATGCACCCAATGCAGCCCAAGGGAAATTCTACCAAAAATGACTATCAAAATTGATTCCCTTCAGAACCAACCCTCTGTTAATTTGCAGAGATTTCAATGACATGATTGATACTTCCCTCGATACGTCTAATCCCTCCAAACGCTGCCCTTCATCCCTAGCCTCCCTTCTTCAAAAAGACCTGTATGGCCCGTGGAGGTGTCTGCACAACACGGAACCTGGTCAGATCACGCTCCATTATTGATTACTCTTTTTGAAAACACACACGCTCTTAGCCACACGGTCTGGAGACTAAACCCATCCCTCCTCATAGCTTCGATGAGTGCGGACAGGGTTCGATCCGAGATTGAGTCGTATTTCTAACACAACTCCCATTCGGTTACTGATCCTTCTATTGTTTGAAATGCACATAAGGCTGTTCTGAGAGGTTTGTTCATTAAACTAGGCGCCCAGCAAAAGAAAAAGCATATGGCCATGACCGAGAGGCTGTTGACCAAAATAAGAGATCTGGAGACGAGACACAAAAAAATTCCTGTCCCTAGACATCCTCACAGAACTAAAACAAACTAGGCTACAACTCAGTGAACATCTCCACCACAAATTTGACTACTATGTCAACCGTCTCAAGCTCCAAATCTACTCCTCAGCGAACAAGTCAGGAGCCTTTATGGCAAAGCTCCTAAAAAAACAAGCGGCAAATAGAAAGATACAATTCCTAACAAACTCCCACAGAAAATTATACACCAAGATTCTAGCCTAATGCCTCTCTAAAGTCATTGCCCACCTGATACATCCTGATCAAGTGGGATTCATACCACACAGACAGGCGAGTGATGGCACGAGACGTCTAATCGACCTGATACAATGGGTGGAGCATACTCGAACGCCTTCTCTGTTCCTTTCTTTGGACGCAGAGAAGGCGTTTGACAGAGTGCATTGGACGTACATGCAGAAAGTGCTCCAGAGGTTTAGCATATCGGGAAGATTCCTGACAGCCATTATGAGATTGTATTCTTCCCCTAGTGCCAGAATTTGGACTTCAGGGATCAAATCCGATCCACTGGAAATCACCAACGGCACATGACAGGGATGCCCACTGTCTCCCCTGATCTTTGCCATGGTGATGGAACCCCTTGCACAAGCCATAAGACCTTCGCCGGCAATAACTGGCATTCACGTCGGTAATGTAGAACACAAAATAGGGCTATACGCCGATGATGTCATCATCACTGTCACTGATCCCCAAACGTCCCTTGTTCAGGTACAAAAAATGTTAGACCAATTCAGTGAAGTATCTCTGTACAAGGTTAATCACAACAAATCCATTATGCTCGATCTGCCTTTCAATGGTCCACTAAGGCCGCACTCCCTTACCTAGGCATCCACTTAACATTTCCAAGTCGGCTCATGTTAACTACTAATCTCAACAACCTACAGGAAAAACTTCTGTGCATTTCCAAAGAATTGAGTTCAATCCCATCCACTTGGGCAGGGAGAATAGCCCAATCTAAAATGTATTTGCTCCCCCATATTTTGTACATGTTTTGCACAATTCCTGTACCTCTCTTGCCCACTCAGCTACACCAATTACAAAAATTGATTGACAAATTTATTTGGCAGGAAAAGAGACCTAGAATCAAAAGAGAAGCTTTACTTGCAACGGTACGTAGGGGTGGTATGGGAGCCCCAAACATTCAAGCATACCAAAGAGCAGTAGTTTTGGATCAACTGAAAGAATGGTGGACACCTAACTCAAGTAAAAGTTGGGTCCAAATTGAAACTACTGCTACCTCAACAGACTTAAAAATCTTACTATCGGCCATTACTCTCAACCTCAACTGCAATATTATCATATGGACACTGTCACAGCCGCTTTGAGAGTATGGTCCACCTGTATACAAAGGGAATCGGGGACCCCCAGAAAGCTCCTCCCCAAATTAAGCATCAAAACGATTGAGTTGTTTTTGCCAGACCTATCTTTCAAAGCATGGTGTAAAGAAGAACTAATTAGGTTGACCAATTATACTCTTCCTCAGGCTTACTATCATTCTCACAACTTCAAAGGACTTATAACATTCATAAATCCACGTTTTTTTTATATCTCAGGACCCGCTTACTTCTCACCAACAACAAACTAGCAGAAGATGAAACAATGCTACTTGACATCCTAAAGTACTACCATACACCTAATCCTGCTATCAAGGGCATATCAATGGCATACAACACCCTTACGTCACCGCGAGCTGTAACACCCGATACCCCCTACATATTTCTGATGTAAGTTTATAGACAATCCGCCCTTGACCGAGCTATGGAACGAAGCTCTCATGCTCCCTCGTGAAGCTTCCCAATGCATCAACCACTGGGAAACTCTGTTAAAACTGTTTCACAAATGATACTATACTCCGGCAAGATTGGCTAACATATTCCCGTCAACTTCACCATTGTGTTGGAGAGGCTGTGGTGAACAGGGAACCCTATATCACACATGGTGGGAATGTTGCCGCATCAAACAATACTGGCAAGAAGTCACCTCCATGCTATCTTCTCCCTGTGAAAGGAGGACCTCAATGTCCTCTCTGGACCTCCTACAAGGTTTGCCCATTCCCACCTGGCCCAGACATGTGCAGGTCCTTGCCACACACATACTGATTGCCGCAAGATTAGCAGTAGCCAAAAAATGGAAATGGGACCAACCTCCTACCTCATTGGATCTCATACACTTACTAAAGTCGCATTTCCAGATGGAAGCAGTGTTCACTAACGCCAACCTCACAACCTTAAAATTCATTAAATCTTGGGAACTGAAATCATTCACATACTCTAGGTTACTCCATCCTCCAACCAGGGTAAAGGTAAAAAACCGATGACGATTAGAACGCCGTTAGTCATACACACACCGTTCCTGGACGTGTACAGACCCGGTCCACCCTTACCCGTTTGGAACATCCTCCAGGTCTCTCCTGTAACTCCAGGAGGAAAGTGTCCCTCTTCTATCGTACCTCCACTGAAGAACGGTCATAACAAACTACGCCGTTGTAAGGGTGGTACACACTATATCCCAAGGGACAAGTGGTGTCGGAGAGGTTGTGTTACCACTTCAACT
>BLSH010391993.1:83613-111047 GCA_018402905.1 Glandirana rugosa
TCTCCCCTCGTTCGTACTCAGTCGAATCTAAAAACTATAACCTTTGGAATACCGAACTATTTGTCAAATATGGTAAACCTGGTACCCAGGGTCTCCAGATCCCACACCAACTATAATAGTCTATTCTAGTAGAGTTTACACATCACCCAGACATGAACCAATTACTGAACATTCGATAAACCTCCCCGATACAAAAAGGTCAAAGCCCAATAATACAAAGACCGGCTATCATTATACACTTGATATCGATAAAAACAACCTACCACCCACACTCAATAGGAGTCCAAATCTTCCCGGTATAGACCAACTCCTAACACAAATCGCAGGAACCATAATAAATCCTCAACCAGATATGGCCCTTCTAAACCTGAGGATAACTCACACCCACCATCCAACAAAAATAGCTATAGTTCACATATTACTATCGGCCAGAAACATAATAACCCGAAACTGGAAAAACATAGCCCCTCCAAATAGCTTACAAGTCATTAACCAAGTACAGACCCACTACACATTTGAGATGATCTTATCTGATAATATCAACCACACCCTAGACCTCTGGGACCCATGGTCCAAATGGTATAAACTGTTTATCAAGCCATAAGGTTTCCAATATCAAAAATCTAAGCTGACTCATGCTTGCTCCCCTCTCCCTCTCCCTCCCCACACTACTACCTCCACTCCCCACCTCATATCCCTACCCCAACCCCACCTTCCCTCCTTACCTGAGAAAAATAAAAAGGTTGAATTGCTTTCTTATACTTATGTCAATGCATGCATATTGTATTGCTACATATTTAACTAACCAACCGGCCACAAATTTGTATTTCTGAGTTGCAACAACAAAACTATTGAAACTAAAAATCTGTGGAAGGTAAGCTCCCAGGCACAGCTTGATCCCTTTAGGGGTGCTGGGACACTGCCTCCCACAGACAAAATCAGATTCTCCGCCTCAGGAAGATGCTTAACTATTCAACATGTTATTACCTATATGTTATTACTATACCAGAAGATATCTGATGTTACATATTACTATGTACGTTGTTTCATCAATGGTTATGTTTCTCTGTATGGCATTGCATCATTTAAATAAAAATCATTGAATTAAAAAAAAAAAAAAACATGTTTGAAACAAAAAAGATAAAAAACAGAACTTTTCACATTGATAAACACAGCAATGCTCCACCAATTACAGAGCTCTTTCTGCTACCATGAGTAGAGAGGACCACAGAAATACCACAGCCTGCACACTATGGCCTCTATTTTATGAATGGGCTGTAAAATGGAGCCATGGTGTCTTTAACCCTGTTCAGTATAATGCAGAGAAGAGGTCAATATTTGCTCTCTGTTATAAATTAGCCCCTAAGTCTTGATATTTCTGTTCTAGGAGACATTCTGATGCATATAATCATCCTCTGTGGTATAATAGTTTTTATTGTAACCAAAGTGGAAAGGTCGTTTTGAATGTAAATTTAGCTCGTACTAATTTACACAAGAAAAATGATTTTCTACAACCTCAAAACCTTGAGCCTTAAATGAACTAAACCTTAGCCTTAACCTAACCATAAACCTCAGATTAGTTCCCCTTATTAGGCTTAGGGGATCAAAACCTCAGACTTTAGGCCAAACATCACCCTCAAATCTAATCTTTAACAACTGGTAAACCCAATTTAAAACCACTGTAACAAAAAATATTACATTATGGAAACCATATGCAGTTAATAATTGTAATTAAAGCATTGAGTTAATTTATTCCCTTATTTCCCATGCAATTATTTATTTAAAAAATTAAAGTTGTCCATCAAAAGTGTCAACGAAGAAGAATGAGGCAAGCTATAACAGGTGTTCTTGAGCAGATGCAAAAGATAAAAGAGAAAACAAGGCGGGGGAGAGAGAGTGCCACTGTCTAAGTGTAGTAGTAATAGGAGAAACAATAAAAAACTTTGTCGAGCCCTGACAAAGGGGACTCTGTCCCAAAACATGTAGCTGCACCCACTCATGCTCAATGTGTGATGTCATCATGGCCGGCCACCTTGGCCAATTATCTTGCTTCCTGCTAGCAACAGTTAACTCCAATCATACATACCAATGTGGGTTCTTCCTGTTTCTCATCATATTAGAGACTATAGTGCTTCTTGGCATACTTATCCACCTATAACCATCCAGGACTAACTATCCATTGAAACCTGTGATATCATGCCACCAGCTGGAAGTTGTTGGTATATTGCATGTTACTTTACTCATTAAATGTAAGTGCATTTTTATCATTTTATTTAATAAATAATATTACACTTAAAGCAGCCCACTCTCCCTTTAGTTTTGTTTTTTTACTGTATTTTTACATCCACTGATGACACCATCCACCACGAGTAGCTCCCTGTCCACCCTCCATACATCTCCATTGGGGACTATCAGAAGGACTCCACCTACAGGACACAGTGAGTAATTCCTGTGTTCAATTGTCTTCATGTGAGTTCATATCTTAATTAATTTTTGTCTTTTCTGGTGGGAAAACTTCAGAACTCGCTTAGAGGAGAGACTGCTGGCACTGTAACTGTGTATTCCCTCTATTGTATTCATTATTTTATATGACATTTAATCATGTGAGGTGTTATAATGTGTCCCCCTGACCTCACCATCACATTTGTATGGAGGGAAAAATAATCCCTATTATTCACCTGTACGCAAGAACCATTTTGATTTATATGGGAGGCTATCAAGCCCCTCAAGGGAGTTTAGAGCTCAACATGTGTCTAGTGGCAATAATTTTGAACCTTTATATGATCATCATGATATGAATGATGACCATTGGGGACCCACTTGGGAGGGATATCAATATGGTAGGGTTACCCCTTGTAGTAGCCATGAACCACATACAATTCCCCTGGCAGGCTTCCCCTTAAAGATAAACGGGGGGGGGCAGTTAGAAAAGGGTTTCAGAACAGGAAAAGGACAAAAACAGGTGTAGGGGAGACCAGAGGAAGCACATCCGAAAAAAGGAAACATTTAAATGCAATGGAATCTTTTATTTAAGTGGTGAAAGACTTACTGATCTAGAAAAATGCACAGGTTTAAAATGTGCACCTGCCCAACCTTTAAATATGTTTGAAACCTCCAATAACATTCAAATGTAAATTAGAAAATTGAGTATCAAAATATATTTCCTCTCTGACCCGCTGGAAAGAATTATGGTTTCTAGTGGTCCTAATAATATTGTGCATACAGGATTGCATAATGCATCCTTGTACAATCCCCCAGAAAATTGTATAACCCAGTTTGTCAGTTCTTAAGGATCATGTAATAAAGAATTTAGCCCCAAAAGGATTTGCAGAAGGGTGTTAAATCCCTATATGAACGCAAAGAGTTGGTGATCAAACTGACAGACAAGGGTGGGGGTATAGTGCTGCTGAAAAAAAGAGTACTACCTTGAAGAAATAAACCACCTCTTGTCTGACCGAAATACATATGAGATACTAAGAGGTGACCCAACCCAAGAATATAAAAGGAAACTTGAGAAAATAGTGCAGGGAGGTTACAGATAGAGATTGTTAAATAATAAAACGAGAAGGACTTTTTGGTACTCTTAGTGCTCAGGATCCCAATTATATACTATCTGCCCAAGGTCCACAAAAGTTTGGAAAAACCACCCGGAAGACTAATTGTGAGTGGCATAGATTCTGTCACATTGCAAATAGGGAAATATGTGGACTTTTTTCAGCAACCTCTTGTTACTAATACCCCTGCATTTCTCAAGGTCACAATGCAGGTCATTAACCACTTCAGCCCGGAAGAATGTCCCATGTTAGGACCAGAGCACTTTTTGCGATTCGGAACTGCGTTGCTTTAACTGACAATTGCGCGGTTGTGCGACGTTGTACCCAAACAAAATTTGCATCCTTTTTTCCCACAAATAGAGCTTTCTTTTGGTGATATTTGATCTTCACTGCATCATTTCTGATCGCCGCTATAAACAGAGGGCGACAATTTTGCAAAAAAAAACTATATTTCTTACTTTTTGCTAAAATTCAAAACCAAAAAAATATATATATAAAAAAAAAAAAAATTTTTCATCAGTTTTGGCCGATTTATATTCTTCCTCATATTTTTGGTAAAAAAAATCGTAATCGGCGTTTATTGATTGGTTTGCGTAAAAGTGGCCGTGTTTACGGATGATGAGAATTCATTTCTGGGGTTTTTATTTATTTATTTTTGATCCAGTGATTACTGTATAAATGTCATTGGCAGTGAAGGGGTTAACCTGCAGGGGGAGATCTAGGGGTTAAGTGTGTTCCCTGGGTGTGTTCTAACTGTGGGGGGGGGGGGAGGCTGGGCTAACATGGACATAGGAGATCTAACTGATCCCAGTGACAGGGATCAGCAGATCTCTTATGTCCCCATTGAAAGGGCCGGGAACCGCCGTGTTTACATCGGCGGTTCCCCGCTCTTTGGCTGTAGCAGCTCATCGCGGCTCGCCAGAGGACATCGGGTCTGCCCGAGCCGCGGGCACACTTCTCTGGAGTGTGTCGGGCATGAGAGCGCGCCGCCGGTGGCGCGTGATCGCCCCCTAGCTGCGCCTGCGTGAATTGCCGCCTTTTCACGGCGATTCGCACTCAGCGTCCACACCGCCTCCGTAAATATACAGAGTGCGGTGTGGAACTGGTTAATGGGATTTCATAGTTAGATTTGGAAAGTGAGATAATATTAGATACTGCTGATGTCTCATCTTTATATTCAGTGTTTCCCCATCAGAAGGGGTTTGAGGCTGCCTGACACGTTTTCAAATTAGCTGAAGTGATACCTGATACCAAGAAAATTTTCATTTTAGAACTGTTACAGTTTGCAATGAAACATCTTTTAAGTAAGGTTTTTTCCTCTTTTTCTTTGCATGTCTTATACTGATGGCAGTACTTACTCTATTAACTCCTGTTTGCACATAGCTATTTTTCGTTTCTGTCACCTGTATACTGTTACTTGTGCCTGCTTGTAAATAATAATTTTGTCTCTGTGCTTTCATTCAATATTTGCTACAGGGGCAGGATGGCTGCTGGATGTGAGCCTTGTCTGACTCTGTTTGGGGTGGATATGTGGATGGAAGGGCTGCCTACATTGATCTCAGGGCCCAGTGGTCTGTTTGACTTGTATGTGGCTTTTGGAGGCTCCAGCAAGGGGCGCTGTTGCCCCTGGTGGCCTCCCCATCTCCCTGGCTGAGTCCTTCCATTCCTGTGATATGCACTCTGTCATATGGCCATGACTTCCTGGTTCACGCCATTTGCGCGCATGTGCGGCTTCATTTGGAGTATGCGCAGGGGTTTCCAGCCAGGTCGGGGATGTCACACGATGCTCTCGCGGTGATTAGGATGCCCCAACCAGGGGGTATGTATGGGGGCAGCTGGTGGGGATGCAGCAGGATGCTTTTACCTGTGGGGACAGCAAAAGGAGGGGATATATATCCATGGGCACGTAGCAGTTACAGGTAAGCACTTGGGCATTAAGAGTGGAGGGACAGATTTGTACCTCCTATACCCCCCAACCTGCTATCCATTATACTATCCACAGCACCACATGATAATTTAGCCCTGCTGGTATATTGGCACCTGCTGGAATATCTGCATACCAGCGTAGCATTATATGATTATTATATGTGTACACGTCCCAAACCACCTCCTTTATATTATTAATCAGATGTGGATGTATTTAAAGTAAATGTCCAATTTTAGGTGAGTGCCCTAGGTATTTGATTTGACAGTGTCACTTTTTGTGAACTTTGCCAAATGAAACAACCCCCCCAATTAATTTTTGCCGTTAATTTTTTTATATAGAGTGGTGTACCAGAGGCAGTGAGGAAATGACTATCCACTTGAAATTATTGGCTATGTGAGTTTACTCACGCTACTTATTACCAATATTGTTATGTGTGGCTTTTGGTCCTTTTACCCTATAGAAATGAATTATCTATCTGCTGATTACAACTTTGTACAACCGTCACATCAGTATCCTCAATTTTACCAGACCCTGTTACCTGCCTTTTATTTGTGCACCCCCATATCCACCCTCCCTGATGTGGTGGTCCTCAGAGGCTTCTGTCCAGTTGTTTGTCCTGCCTCAGTGATGTATAATACATATGTTACCTTTGTAAGTATACCGAATATACACATATCTTTTGTTTTTGAAAAAATCCAATTTTTAATTATACAGTATGTATACATGTGTCCTGTTTCAATTATGTAACAACTTAAGAAAATCCTGCTTTGTCTGTAATAACCATATAAGCTGATAATTTTCTTCTCTTTGTACTACTATCAGATCTACCTAGCTCCAGCAGAAGTGTTTTTAGGTGCAAAACTAGTCAAGAAAGTCTTTTGAATGTAGTATCAACATTTTTTAGAACTGGCTTTACTAACCCCTGTTTCACTATTATAGGGTTGTACCCATTCAAGTTATTATATGTAGCATTGCATTGGGGTATCAGTACTCTCAGGTTTCTTTCTGACCTTCCAGTCTAGTCTATTGAGTCCATTAGGACTTTGGGCTACTGTGTGGTTATTGCGACACAATTTGAGTCACGTTCACTGACTTATACATGTTGTTTTTTAATTTTTTTAATTTGTTTATGTCTTTTCATCAATAAAAATTGTAAACCCTTTTAAATATGTCTATAAAGTCCATTATTTTCCATTCCCAAAGGGTTTAACTATTTCATAGGACGTGACATAGTATAGTTTTGCGATGTCCACAGAACCACACTGTGGTGACAGTCTGTTCACATATTTATGCTATTAAACATAATTACTTTTACTATGGAGGAGAGTATTACCTGCAATGCACAGGTGTAGCCATAGCAACCACATTCTCTCCCACCCTTGCTAACTTGTTTATGGCATGGTGGGAGGAGGAGGCCATCTATAAAAAACATGAACCCTAGTCTCCTCTTCTAGAGGAGGTATATAGATGATGCCTTCTTGTTATGGCAAGGAATTGGTGAATCCATCCATCTGTTTATGTTACACTTAAATGACAATTCCTGGGGCATACATTTGTGGAACCAAACTTCTATTAACTTATTAGGTCTAGTGATTTTTAGGAAAGTGTAACAAGCTTTATACTAGGAGCTTTTTTAAGTTCACTGATCAGAGCGGTTTCATTTTGATAGGAATCTGCCACCATCTATCTTGGCTGAAAGCCATTCCTAGAGGACAGTTTCAAAAAGTTAGTAAGTAGAGTTGAGCGAACACCTGGATGTTTGGATTCAGTGGGTCCGGCCGAACTTTGCAAAAAAGTTTGGGTTCGGTACCGAACTTGACCCGAACTTTACCCCGAAACCCCATTGAAGTCAATGGGGACCAAAACTTTTCAGCACAAAAATGGCTGTAAAAAAGTCCTGGCAAGTGCTAGAGGGCTGCAAAAGGAAGTAAAATGGGGGTAAGAGTAGGACAAGTGCCCTACAAAAAATGGGGATAGGGAAAATAACTTAAAATCAAATAAAAAAAATAAAAATGGGAAGGGGGGGTGGATGTGGAGTAGGAGCCTAGAGGTTGACTAGGCCGTGACCGTGGCAGTGTAGGTGGAAGTGGCGGTGGTGAAGGAGGAGGAGGAGGAGGTAGCCAACACTTTTTGTTGTTTGTTTGCTTTTTTTCTAATGGGGTAGCCCCCAAAATATTGAGGCATATTCAAAAAAACAAGTATACCAATGGCTGTGTGAGGCCAGTCTAAATGTCTATTCTACACAAGGTACAGACAAGTCTTGTGGGATCCATGCCTGGTTCATTTTAATAAACGTTAGCTTGTCCACGTTGGCTGCGGACAGGCGACTGCGCTTGTCTGTGATAACGCCCCCTGCCGTGCTAGACACATGTTCAGACAATACACTGGCTGCAGGGCAGGCCAGCACCTCAGAGGCATAAAGGGCAAGCTCAGGATATGTGCCCAATTTGGAGACCCAGAAGTTGAATGGGGCAGACCCATCAGTCAGTACGTGCACACATACTGTTCCACCATGTTGCTGAAATGCTGCCTCCTGCTAAGACCTTGCCTATCAGCTGGTGGTGCTGTTTGTTGTGGCGGGCTGCTGACAAAGCTTTGCCACATTTCGGCCATGCTAACCCTGCCTTCTGAGGTGCTGGCGGTGCCACAGCTGCATTGGCGGCCTCTTCCTCCTCCTCCTCTGCCTTTGCCTTGTGCTTCCACCTAGCCCCCAGTGTCATTTGGGAATGCCCTCAGTAGCGCGTCTACCAGTGTGCGCTTGTAGTCGTGCATCTTCCTCTCATGCTCCAATGAGGGAATTAAGGACGGCACGTTGTCCTTGTAACGGGGATCCAGCAGGGTGGCCACCTAGTAATCAGAACAAGTTACAATGTGGGCAACTCGGCTGTCGCACTGCAGCATGTAGTTGGCCATGTGTGCCAGGCTGCCCAGAGGCAAAGACAAGCTGTCCTCTGTGGGGGGTGTATAATTTGTGTCCTCTGTATCCCCCCAGCCACGCTCCAGTGATGCCCGGGAGCTGCGTTGGGTGCCACCCCGCTGCAATTCCTCCTCCTCATGATCTTCCTTGTCCTCCTCATCCTCCAGAACTGTGCCCTGGCTTGAATATTTTTTACCTGACCTATGCTGGTGCAGGAACTCACCCTCCGAGCCACTTGTGAATGACTGGCCTGATAACCGTGGAAGTGACCCCTCTTCCTCCTCCTCATCCTCCTGTGCCACATCCTCTTCCATCATTGCCTGAAGTGTTTTTTCAAGGAGACATAGAAGTGGGATAGTAACACTGAGAACAGCGTCATCGGCACTGGCCATGTTGGTGGAGTACTCAAAACACCACAATACGGTACACAGGTCTCGCATGGAGGCCCACTCATTGGTGGGGAAGTGCTGCTGTTCCGCAGAGTGACTGAACCGTGCGTGCTGCAGCTGAAACTCCACTATTGCCTGCTGCTGCTCGCACAGTCTCTCCAGCATGTGCGAGGTATAGTTCCACCTTGTGGGCACGTCGCATATGAGGCGGTGAGCGGGAAGGCCGAAGTTTCGCTGCAGCGCAGACAGGCGAGCAGCAGCAGGGTGAGAATGCCGAAAGTGCGCACAGACGGCCCGCACTTCCTGCAGCAGCTCTGACATATCCGGTTCGTTTTTTTTAGAAATGTCTGTACCACCAAATTCAGCACATGCACCAGGCAAGGGATGTGCGTCAAACCGGCTAGGCCCAGAGCCGCTACGAGATTTCGCCCATTGTCACACACCACCAGGCCGGGCTTGAGGCTCAGTGGCAACAACCACTCATCGGTTTGTTGTTCAATGCCCATCCACAGCTCCTGCGCAGTGTAGGGTTTATCCCCCAAACATATCAGATTTATAACAGCCTGCTGTCGTTTCCCCCTGGATGTGCTGAAGTTGGTGGTGAAGGTGTTACGCTGAGTGGATGAGGAGGTGGTAGAGGAGGAGGAAGTGCAGTAGGAGGAGGAGGCTACAGGAGGCAAAGAGAAATGCCCGGCAATCCTCGGTGGCGGAAGGACATGCGCCAAATGGCTAGCCGCCTAGGGCCCAACCGCCACTACATTTGCCCAGTGTGCAGTTAGCGAGATATAGCGTCCCTGACCGTGCTTACTGGCCCATGTATCAGTGGTTATGTGGACCTTGTCACAGATGGCGTTGCGCAGTGCACACTTGATCTTGTCCCTGACTTGTTTGTGCAGGGAAGGAATGGCTCGCCTGGAAAAGTAGTGGCGGCTGGGAACCACATACTGTGGGACAGCCACTGCCATCAGGTTTTTAAAACTGTCCGTGTCCACCAGATGGAATGACAGCAATTCAAAGGCCAGGAATTTGGAAATGCTGGCATTCAGGGCCAGGGATCGCAGGTGGGTAGGGGGGTGCTTCATCTTTCTCTCCAGTGTTTGGGAGATGGAGAGCTGTAAGCTTCCATGGGACCATGTGAAAATGCTTGGGGACGGTGGCGGACATGGTGGCTTTGCTGTCACATGCTCTGTTTGCTGGGTGGTAGGTGACACTGGCACTGTAGAGGTGGAGGAAAAGGCAGAGGCAGCAGCAGAAGAGGAAGCAGGAGGAGGCCGAGACCTTTCTTGAATTTTGAGGTAATTATTCCAATGCAGCTTGTGCCTTGAATTTAAATGCCTGACCATGCAGGTTGTGCTCAGGTTTAGAACATTTAGCACTCGCCTCAGGCTATCATTGCACAGTGTGCAAATCACTCATGTCTTGTCGTCAGCACATTGTCTGAAGAACTGCCATGCGGGGGAACGCCTTTGAGCTGCCTTTGGTGTGCTAGGTCCCTGGGTGCGGTGGGTAGTAGGAGGCCTACTGTCTAGGGGACGCTGGCTCCGCTTTTGCAACCTGCTTCCTCTTTTGCTGTGCTGGTGCCTCTGTGCGATCACCACCTCTTCCTCCAAACTGCACACGTCACTCGCATGACCCTCATTCCATGTGGGGTCTAGGACCTCATCATCCTCCTCAACATCATCTTCCACCCACCCTTCACCATTGCCCTCCTTGTCAGTCTGCACACTGAGGAAAGCTGCAGCAGTTGGCACCTGTGTTTCGTCATCATCAGAGACGTGCTGCGCTGGTGTTTCCATGTCCTCATCCTGCAACAGAAGTGGTTGGGCATCGGTGCACTCAATGTCTTCCACTTCTGGGGTAGTGCTATGTGGATGGCCCAAGGAAAGCACACCAGGAGAGTCATTAAAAAGCATAAGAGTCTGTTGCATGACTTGGGGCTCAGGCTGCTGGGCTAATTGAACTGGAGGCATTGTCAGCCACCCAATCTACTATCGCATGTACTTCTTCTGGCCTCACCATTCGTTGGGCGGCATTCAGGCCTACCATATAACGTTGAAGGTTCTGTCGGCTACCTAAGGAAGGTGTTTCACTTGTGCGTGTAGCTGGCACAGATCGGCCACATCCTCTCCTTCCAACAGGAGCTTCACCAACACCACCAACACCAGCAGCACCAGCAGCACCACGACCGCATCCCTTATTTGACGCTCTCCTCATTCTGCCCACAAATGTACTATGTAGCACTATTTAAGTATTTATTAATACAAATAAAATGAATAATAAATACTTATTCTTCTACAGGAGCAGCAGGAACCTCTCCCTATACAACTAGGAGATGATTTTAGAACAATAATCTGTCCCTTACAGCACCAGCAGGAACCTCTCCCTTTAGAACTAGGAAATGATTACAGAACAATAATCTGTCCCTACAGCATGAGCAGGAACCTCTCCCTTTAGAACTAGATGATTTTAGAACAATAATCTGTCCCTTACAGCACCACCAGGAACTTCTCCCTTTAGAACTAGGAGATGATTTTAGAACAATAATCTGTCCTTACAGCACCAGCAGGAACCTGATCCTATAGGAGTAGGCGATGATTTTAGAACAATAATCTGTCCCTTGCAGCAACAGCAGGAACCTGACCCTATAGGAGTAGGAGATGATTTTAGAACAATAATCTGCCCCTTACAGCAACAGCAGGAACCTCTCCCTTTACAACTAGGAGATGATTATAGAACAATAATCTGTCCCTTACAGCACCAGCAGGAACCTGACCCTATAGGAGTAGGCAATGATTTTAGAACAATAATCTGTCCCTTACAGCAAAGGCAGGAACCTCTCCCTTTAGAACTAGGAGATGATTTTAGAACAATAATCTGTCCCTTACAGCAACAGAAGGAACCTCTCCCTTTAGAACTAGGAGATGATTTTAGAACAATAATCTGTCCCTTACAGCACCAGCAGGAACCTCTCCCTTTAGAACTAGGAAATGATTATAGAACAATAATCTGTCCCTACAGCACCAGCAGGAACCTCTCCCTTTAGAACTAGATGATTTTAGAACAATAATATGTCCCTTACAGCACCACCAGGAACTTCTCCCTTTAGAACTAGGAGATGATTTTAGAACAATAATCTGTCCTTACAGCACCAGCAGGAACCTGATCCTATAGGAGTAGGCGATGATTTTAGAACAATAATCTGTTCCTTACAGCAACAGCAGGAACCTGACCCTATAGGAGTAGGAGATGATTTTAGAACAATAATCTGTCTCTCACAGCAACAGCAGGAATCTCTCCCTTTAGAACTAGGAGATGATTATAGAACAATAATCTGTCCCTTACAGCACCAGCAGGAACCTGACCCTATAGGAGTAGGCAATGATTTTAGAACAATAATCTGTCCCTTACAGCAAAGGCAGGAACCTCTCCCTTTAGAACTAGGAGATGATTTTAGAATAATAATCTGTCCCTTACAGCAACAGCAGGAACCTCTCCCTTTAGAACTAGGAGATGATTTTAGAACAATAATCTGTCCCTTACAGCACCAGCCGGAACCTCTCCCTCTAGAACTAGGAGAGGATTATAGAACAATAATCTGTCCTTTACAGCAAAAGCAGGAACCTGACCCTATAGGAGTAGGCGATGATTTTAGAACAATAATCTGTCCCTTGCAGCAACAGCAGGAACCTCTCCCTTTAGAACTAGGAGAGGATTATAGAACAATATTCTGTCCCTTACAGCAACAGCAGGAACCTCTCCCTTTAGAACTAGGAGATTATTTTAGAATAATAATCTGTCCCTTACAGCAACAGCAGGAACCTCTCCCTTTAGAACTAGGAGATGATTTTAGAACAATAATCTGTCCCTTACAGCACCAGCCGGAACCTCTCCCTCTAGAACTAGGAGAGGATTATAGAACAATAATCTGTCCCTTACAGCACCAGCAGGAACCTCTCCCTTTAGAACTAGGAGAGGATTATAGAACAATAATCTGTCCCTTACAGCACCAGCAGGAACCTGATCCTATAGGAGTAGGCAATGATTTTAGAACAATATTCTGTCCCTTACAGCAAAGGCAGGAACCTCTCCCTTTAGAACTAGTAGATGATTTTAGAACAATAATCTGTCCCTTACAGCAACAGCAGGAACCTCTCCCTTTAGAACTAGGAGATGATTTTAGAACAATAATCTGTCCCTTACAGCACCAGCAGGAACCTCTCCCTTTAGAACTAGGAAATGATTATAGAACAATAATTTGTCCCTACAGCACCAGCAGGAACCTCTCCCTTTAGAACTAGATGATTTTAGAACAATAATCTGTCCCTTAGAGCACCACCAGGAACTTCTCCCTTTAGAACTAGGAGATGATTTTAGAACAATAATCTGTCCTTACAGCACCAGCAGGAACCTGATCCTATAGGAGTAGGCGATGATTTTAGAACAATAATCTGTCCCTTACAGCAACAGCAGGAACCTGACACTATAGGAGTAGGAGATGATTTTAGAACAATAATCTGCCCCTTACAGCAACATCAGGCACCTCTCCCTTTAGAACTAGGAGATGATTATAGAACAATAATCTGTCCCTTACAGCACCAGCAGGAACCTGACCCTATAGGAGTAGGCAATGATTTTAGAACAATAATCTGTCCCTTACAGCAAAGGCAGGAACCTCTCCCTTTAGAACTAGGAGATGATTTTAGAACAATAATCTGTCCCTTACAGCAACAGCAGGAACCTCTCCCTTTAGAACTAGGAGATGATTTTAGAACAATAATCTGTCCCTTACAGCACCAGCCGGAACCTCTCCCTCTAGAACTAGGAGAGGATTATAGAACAATAATCTGTCCTTTACAGCAAAAGCAGGAACCTGACCCTATAGGAGTAGGCGATGATTTTAGAACAATAATCTGTCCCTTGCAGCAACAGCAGGAACCTGACCCTATAGGAGTAGGCGATGATTTTAGAACAATAATCTGTCCCTTGTAGCAACAGCAGGAACCTGACCCTATAGCAGCAGGAGATGATTTTAGAACAATAATCTTTCCCTTACAGCAACAGCAGGAACCTCTCCCTTTAGAACTTGGAGATGATTTTAGAACAATAATCTGTCCCTTACAGCGCCAGCAGGAACCTCTCCCTTTAGAACTAGGAGATGATTATAGAACAATGATCTGTCCCTTACAGCACCAGCAGGAACCTGACCCTATAGGAGTAGGCAATGATTTTAGAACAATAATCTGTCCCTTACAGCAACGGCAGGAACCTCTCCCTATAGAACTAGGAGATGATTTTAGAACAATAATCTGTCCCTTACAGCAACAGCAGGAACCTCTCCCTTTAGAACTAGGAGATGATTTTAGAACTATAATCTGTCCCTTACAGCACCAACCGGAACCTTTCCCTCTAGAACTAGGAGAGGATTATTGAACAATAATCTGTTCTTTACAGCAAAAGCAGGAACCTGACCGTATAGGAGTAGGCGATGATTTTAGAACAATAATCTGTCCCTTGCAGCAACAGCAGGAACCTGACCCTATAGGAGTAGGCGATGATTTTAGAACAATAATCCGTCCCTTGTAGCAACAGCAGGAACCTGACCCTATATAAGTAGGCGATGATTTTAGAACAATAATCTGTCCCTTACAGCACCAGCAGGAACCTCTCCCTTTAGAACTAGGAGATGATTTTAGAACAATAATCTGTCCTTAACAGCAACAGCAGGAACCTCTCCCTTTAGAACTAGCAGATGATTTTAGAACATTAATCTGTCCCTTACAGCACCAGCAGGAACCTCTCCCTTTAGAACTAGGAGAGGATTATAGAACAATAATCTGTTCCTTACAGCAACAGCAGGAACCTGACCCTATAGGAGTAGGTGATGATTTTAGAACAATAATCTGTCCCTTACAGCACCAGCAGGAACCTCTCCCTTTAGAACTAGGAGATGATTTTAGAACAATAATCTGTCCCTTACAGCACCAGCAGGAACCTCTCACTTTAGAACTAGGAGATGATTTTAGAACAATAATCTGTCCTTACAGCACCAGCAGGATCCTGACCCTATAGGAGTAGGCGATGATTTTAGAACAAATATCTGTCCCTTACAGCAACAGCAGGAACCTGACCCTATAGGAGTAGGCGATGATTTTAGAACAATAATCTGTCCCTTACAGCAACAGCAGGAACCTCTCCCTTTAGAACTTGGAGATGATTTTAGAACAATAAGCTGTCCCTTACAGCAACAGCAGGAACCTGACCCTATAGGAGTAGGTGATGATTTTAGAACAATAATCTGTCCCTTACATCAAAAGCAGGAACCTGACCCTGTAGGAGTAGGCGATGATTTTAGAACAATAATCTGTCCCTTACAGCACCAGCAGGAACCTGACCCTATAGGAGTAGGCGATGATTTTAGAACAATAATCTACCTAGTCCAGAATCATATCTTTCTGTAATGCAGGATGAGATCTGCAATTTGTCCCTCAAAGCAGTAGTGGTAATCTCTACCTAGTCCAGAATCAGATCATTCAGCAATGCAGGATGAGCTGTTATTAATATCTGCAATCTGTCCCTCACTGTTACGTACCTGACGGTGGAGTCTGTCTTGTGCAGGGAACAACCGCTCTTGCGCACCCGATTCAAGGACCCCTGGTAGTGTAGACAGAGGCCCGAGAGTGCGGGATGGCACGAGGGCTGGATGGTCACAGATGTTGTAGTGAGATTCCAGCAGGTCGTGCAAACAGGAGAATGGTCGTACAAGCAGGGTTGGCAACGTGCAGGCAGAAAGGTACAAAAAGGGTTAGGCAAGCGGATGGTCGTGGATAGCCGGGGTCGATGCAGGTAGCGGACAACAGGTCAAAGCAAGCCGGGTTAACAGGAAACAGATGAAACACAGGAACAGGTAGGGAGCTGAGGCCCACAGGTCTGGAACGCTGTAGAACAAGCAGCAACTTGGTGCAGGATGTCCAGGGTTTAAATAGGCACCATTTGGCGCCGTTTCCGGCGCGTGCGCGCGCGAACGCGCACGGAGGCGCGCGCACCACCCGGAAACGGCCAGGAACACTGGCAAAGTCCCTTTTACTAACACTCACAGCGCCGGCAGCATCCTCTCCCTAGACTAGCCTGAGAGCATGTGACATGCAGCACTACATGACTCCAGCTTATATGGAGGCTGGGTCACATGATGCACTGGCCAATCACAGCCATGCCATTAGTAGGCATGGCTGTGATGGCTTCTAAGGGCAAACCAGTGAAACGCTTGTTGATTGGCTGCCCTGCAGCTATTCAACATGCGTGATCAAATACCCGAACCCAGAACCCAAACTTTTTTCAAATGTCCGGGTTCGGGTCTGGGTCACTGACACCCCAAAGTTCGGTATGGGCCCAAACTTTACAGGTTTCACTCAACTCTATTAGTAAGTTAATTGTACTCATACCAACAAGTTTGAAACTCAGGTGGTTATTCTGAAAAATAGATTTTTCCAGAAAGGTTATCAGGAACAAATGTTGGATTGGGAAATCCAGGGGGTGTCCAATATGGCAAGGGATACATTATTAGTGCCTAAAAATAAGACTTTATAGGTGCTTTTGAATGGGCATTTTGACCACCTATTCTACTCAGCACACGTGGGTAAGTAAGGTCTTACAAAAACACTGCTGTATACTTAAGAATGCCTGAAAATTGGGGCCACATCTTCCAGAAAAACCTCAGGTGATTTTCAAAAAAGCATGTCCTTTAAGGAACACTGTTGCTCCCAATTTGGTAGATAAACCTACAGTTTGGTGATGTTTGGGAATCTTAAAGGATTTTTCCTTGAAGGAGATGCACTTAATGTTGGGATTGGGGAACACCTGAATAACATCAAGAATGGCTTTAAGGAACTTAGTCTCCCTAAGATTATCTGTTATTGCCATAATAGGTACCCATCATTATTAAAATTGATAGGTATTGAAACATGTTCCCCACACTGGCGAGGTAGTAACCTTTGCAGGCAGACATCCAGACTATAGGGATGGGCGAATGGTTCGGCCCGAGCATAAGTTCAAGCCGAACTTTCATTGTTCAGTCGCTCGGTGAACATCCGAACAAACAGGTCATTCGACCGTTTGTTTGCCCCCTGAACCAGCTAAAATGCATTGTGGCACTGAACAGTGTATTGCAAAACCTGATTGGCTGAAGCAGTGAAAGCTTCAGCCAATCTGGGCACAGAGCACTGCCAGAGTCATGATTGGACACTGTCATCATGATGTTATCCAATCATGGCTCATTCCCACCCCACATTATAAAAGTATTCCTTCAATGGCAGCCATTTTCAGTGTGATTTTGGTGTGGAGAGAGATAGAACAGGTCTCTGTTCAGTGCTATTAGTTAGCTAGTGTGCTATACTGTGCTATTGTGCTTCAATTGTCAGTGTAGAATATTAGTTTAGGGTCAGTCTAGGGATAGTGTGAGTGTAGTGGGGAGGACCATCATTCAGCTTTGCATAGTATGCAGCTAGAGTAGGGAGAGCTCAGATAGTTTCACTGTAGTGTAGTGAGACCGTGTCATTCATATATACATTAATGTATATGTAGAGTAGGGACAGCTCAGATAGTTTCAGTGTAGTGTAGTGAGACCATGTTACTAATCTTTACATTAGTGTATAGCTAGAGTATGGACAGTTCAGATAGCGTCAGTGTAGTGACCAGCGGCAGCTGGTGTATGAGGGGTGCTTGGGGGCCGCCTCCACGTCGGCTAAAAAGAATGTCAGCCCGGCCCCCCTGCAGGAGGCGTCGGTGACTTTCTTTTTTTTTTTTTCAGCTCCTTGGCTGTCACCTGACAGCCAAGTAGTGAGCCTGTTGGTCAGCCATTAAAGGCTATGTTGTGCGCTGAACAGGCGCACACACATAGTCTGATTGGCTGCCTTGAGCAGAGCCAGATTAAGAGCATCATGGGCCTGGTGCTGAGGATTTTCATGCTCCCAACATTGTGGGAACAGTTTGGGGATGGCCCCTTCCTGTTCCAACATGACTGTGCACCAATGCCCAAAGCAAGGTCCATAAAGACATGGATGAATGAGTTTGGGGTGGAGGAACTTAACTGGCCAGCACAGAGTGCTGACCTCAACCCAATAGAACACCCTTTGGCTGAATTACAGCGGAGACTGCGAACCAGGCCTCCACATCAATGCCTGACCTCACAAATGAGCTTCTGGAAGAACGGTCAAACATTCCCATAGACACACTCATAAACCTTGTGGACAGCTTTCCCAGAAGAGTTGAAGCTGTTATTGCTGCAAAGGATAGGGCAACTCAATATTGACCCTATGGGCTAAGACTGGGATGCCATTAAAATTCATGTGAGGGAAAAGGCAGACGTCCCAATACTTTTTCCTAGCTAGTGTATCTGCCAAGATTTGCAATGGTGGTGGAACCCTCCTACACATAAATACTACATTTAGACATAATTTAGGTAAGGCCCTGAGTCAGGAGTTATGTTTAACAACATAGAGAGAACAAGCAAGATCACTACATGAGGTGACATGATTGGGATTCAAACTCAGGACCTGAGCAATGGTAGGCAGAATCTCTACCTCGTGAGCCACAGGGCTGCTGCATGTGGAGTCCTCCTACACATAAATACACAGATACTGCAATTCTTGGAATATATAGAAGTTATATTAGTCAGGAGTTTCTCTTCTTGATTTATTCTGTGATATTTGGTGTTTCTTGCTGTGTCAGAGTAGAATAGTAATGTTATCCTTAGATTTTTTGGAATTACATTTTTATTTCTGATGTTGGTACACATATCACATTTTTTGGGCTCAAATTAAAGTGGTTGCCAAATTTGGACAGCCACGTTACCCAACAGGTAAGTCTATAATAAGGCTTACCTGTAGGTTTCCAGCATATCTCCTAAACCTGCACGGTTTAGGAGATATACAGTGTACTTGCATGTGCCGACGTCATCGGCACATGCGCAGTGAAGAAACGGCCTCCATGCCGTTTCTTGACTGAGATTGTGTCGCGATTGGCGGCTCCGATGCGCATGCGCAGGAGTGACATCACACGGCTCCGGCCTGTCACAGCCGAAGATTGCGGCCCCAGAAGGAAGAGGTTCCAATGCAGGTAAGTGACACATAATAGACTAGTATGCGATGCATACTAGCCTGTTATGCTTTTAAATTGCAGGGTAACAAAGAGCAATAAAGAGGAAGTAAACCCCATCAGGGGTTACTTCCTCTTTAAGATCATTTGGAAAGATAAAGCAAATGGGACTAATTTAACATTTCCATAAGCAATGGTATTGTTTTTGGTTTGTAAAGACACCTGTGTGAGTTTGGGGAATATTTTTGTAAGATAGATAGCAACAAGGGAAAGTGACAGAGAAAAACATATTTTACCAAAACATGAAAATATTATACATTCTACCATTCTTAAAAACAAAATTGATTATCAAAAATGCAACATTGTTGCAAGGACAATTTCTTTGAGAGAAAGATACATTTCATCTCAACATTAAAAAAGGACTTCTTTGGGGAAGTTACAATTGTATTAGAATGAATGGCTGAAAATTGCATTGGGCTGCATTGCTCCAAGTTTTACTCCCAAAAAACTCTCACAGCTCTCATTTTGGTATTTACTATAGTGCCCTGTAATTACTCCATGGAAGCAAAATTTAGAGCAGTTTCAGGTCTGAGCATTCTCAGTTGTGCTCAGCTGTGCTCTGCATCTAGAAGTAAAGAGATAGGGAATGTATCTCTTCTCAGACGTTTTAAGATATTTCAGTGTAGAAATCACTTTTTCACACCGTTTAAACACAGATTATCTTTAAACAATACCCCACAGATTTTAGTACAATTTAGGTGATTATATCATGCTCTAAACATTATTTCCAGGTCTTGACTGGATTAAGGATTTGGGCGCTATCTGTTGCCTGGGCGCTATAGTGAATACCGTTTTGGTGCTATTTAGTGCCATTTGCAGTTTTTGGCGCTAAATAGCACTCAGCACCGCAAATGTGTGCCTGAGCACTATAGTAAATAAACCGGCCATTCTCCACCACATGCACTGCTGAGATACAGGGGGTGGAGCTATCGTAATTAACAGATGGTACCCTTGACCGATCAGAGTGTGTGGATCCTTCCTCATCTCCCTCCACCAGCAAAAGACTAGCATGAGTGCACATTAAGAGACTGTCACTGTAGGGAGGGAGTTAGGAGGAAATTGGTATTTTGTGAAAGCTGTGGGGAAGGAACAAGAGTTAGCCTCTATGTTGTACACTCTGTGGAACTCAGCTGCCGTCTGTGATTTGCATTACAATAGTGCCTGTCGCCCGTGATTTACATAACAATAGCGCCTACCCGCCGCCTGTGATTTACATAACAATAGTGTACACGCAGAGCTAAACAGCATTAACGACTCACTGACATTGGCCTATCTTGAGGTAGGGGCCTGGAGCTGCAGCTCCAATAGCCCCTATGTTAATCTGGCCCTGGATACTGTATAAATGACACTGGCAGGGAAGGGGTTAAACTATAGGGGGTGGGTAAGTGTGTTCCCTCAGCGTGCATTAACTGTAGGGGGAATGGGCTGGCTGGGACATGACAGAGATCGCTGTTCCTGCTGACTGTAATGTCATCTGTCAGAACGGGGATCCGCCTTATTTACATAGGCAGATCCCCATTCAGCCTCTGTACAATGTGCAGGTCGCCGGCGCACTTCAAGTCGCACGCGCATCCACAATATCTCCTTCATGGACCACCGTGCAGCAACGCTGATTCGTGCAGGAGAGCCGACCTGCCACTGTAGAACGACGGTGGCTGATTGGCAATTGGTTAATAAATTATATATACTGTATGTGTTTCAGCGATCAATGACATTTTTGAGCTGTTAACCTGGCAAAACATTTTAGTGTTTCCATGTATTTCTTTTTCATAGTATGACAATTATATTTGACACAAAAATAAATGTCTTTTTTTAGTTTGTTATTAATTTCATAAAAAATGTAAAATGGCAAGACATACTCTGATTGGAACATGATAACACTGAAGTCCTGTACTTTACATATTTATTAAAGCTGACTTCATATCTGGTAAACTATGGAATTGATTTCAAGAACCATATTTAATGATATGTTTTTTTAAAGAGATTCTAGAGATTTTTTTAAAATAACAAGCAGGTCATACTTACCTGCTCTGTTTAATGGTTTTGCACAGGTCAGTCCTGATCCTTCTCTTCTGGGGTCCCCCGCTGGTGCTCCTTCCCCCTTCATAGTGCCCCCAAAAGCAAACCACCTGCCATGGGAGCAGTCATGCAGGCTCAATCTCTAGCCATGGTCTGTGTGTCCATTGACACACAGAACGTGTCTTGGCCCTGTCCTCTGCTCTATCCTCACATACTGTGATTGACAGCAGCAAAAGCCAATGGCTTTCACTGCTGCCTCCATGTCCAGTGAGGAGCAGAGAGAGCCGCTGCTCTTGGGTACAGCGCTGGACTGAGATCGGGCTCAGGTAAGTATTTGGGGGGGCTGCAGGGGCAGAACACAGTCTTTTTCCTTAACCACTTCCACAGTGCCTACCGTATATTCACGGCGGCAGTGTGGACGTGTCCCGCGACTAAAAAAGTGGCGATCCACGGGTGGCCGTTAGGGGGCACGCGCGCAGGCCCTTCATACTCCTGAGGAGTGTGCCTGCGGCTTGGGTGGACCCGATGTCCGCCGGCGAACCGCGATGAGCGGCCACAGCCAAAGAATGGGGAACCGTTGATGTAAACACGGCGGTTCCCTGCTCCGTTAGTGGGGGAATAGGAGATCTACTGATCCCTGTCACTGGGATCAGTTAGATCTCTATGCCTATGGTAGCCCAGCCCCCCCCCCCACAGTTAGAACACGCCCAGGGAACACAGTAAACCCCTCCACTACCCCCTGCATGTTAACCCCTTCAATGCCAGTGACATTTATACAGTAATCAGTGGACATTTAAATTTATGATCGCTGTATAAATGTCATTGGTCCCAAAAAAGTGTCAAAATGGTCTGACATGTCCACCCCAATATCGCAGTACCGCTAAAAATCGCAGATCAGTGCAATTACTAGTAAAAAATTAAAAAAATTAAAAAACCCCAGAAATGAATTCTCATCATCCGTAAACGTGGCCACTTTTGCGCAAACCAATCAATAAATGCCGATTGCGATTTTTTTTACCAAAAATATGAGGAAGAATATAAATCAGCCAAAACTGATAAAAAAATGTTTTTTTATATTTTTTTTGGATTTGTATTTTAGCAAAAAGTAAGAAAACCATTTTTTTTGCAAAATTGTCGCTCTTCTTTTGTTTATAGCGGCAATCACAAATGACTCAGCGATGATCAAATACCACCAAAAGAAAGCTCTATTTGTGGGAAAAAAAGTACGCAAATTTCGTTTGGGTACAAAGTCGCACGACCGCGCAATTGTCAGTTAAAGTGGCGCAGTACCGAATCACAAAAAGTGCTCTGGTCCTAACCTGGGAAATCCTTCCGGGGCTGAAGTGGTTAATGCAGAGAATGCATTAAGGTAAAAAAAAACTTCTGCTTTTAGAACCACTTTAAGCACCAATGTAGATGTTATTTTGTAATATTGCAAATTATAATATGGTTTATGTGACGATGTAATGAAATAGATAGTTTTCGTCCTGTGGATTGAACAATATTGAAAAAGAAACAGAAAAAGAAGCTGACGTTTCCTATTAGATCCAGTGAAGCTCAGTAAAAACACATACTATGTCTTGTTTTATGGCAAGTTATGAACTTATCAGGAGTTAAATATTATATATGTATGATGCCTTGTAAATGGCTACCTTTAGATTTTTCCATTTTATATCGATTTTGGGGGTTGACAATAAAACCAGTCATGCATAACTCTTGAGATTGCATTTACAATGTGTGGAATAGGGCAGGAAGTGTAAGACTTCCCTTTCAATAATGGGAAATGTGACACTGTCAGAAGAAGATAGAAGACATTTGAAATACAGGCGAAAAGTGAAAAGAAGCTAGTGAGTGAGTGATGCAGCCCACCAACCTCCACCCAGAGCCAAAATATCAGTTTTGGGTGGAATGGCTATTTTAAAAGATTAAGAGATTTTCTTTTGCCTCTGCAGTTCCTGTGCATTATAATCATCAAAATCCTGTTAGATAGGCTAAAAAGTACTAATTTTTAACTACAGTGACCTACAATTAACATGTAAACTTTTAAATATGGATACGTGAGAGGATAATCAATTAATCTGCTGTATACCCACACTAGCTGTATGTATTGTAATTATTTATGGCTGAGAAAAGAATTGCCTATCATATAATTTCATCACCATTACATCACTTTTAAGAAATGCCTGTCCCTAAACTACAACCAACTATAGTATGAGAAGGCACCAACAGCCTCTGCTATCTGTATTTGGAAATCTCCAAGCGCATTTAAATTATGCAAGTGATGAATTATTTGTCACTCCTGACTATTTGATCCTTGAATAATATGTACTTTGTGCAATTACATGTGTTGTTATGCTCACACACCTGTATGCTCATACATTGTCTGATATAGCTGCTAATTTTTGAATAAAGAATAATTGAAACTAAAAAAAAAAAAATATGCAAGTGATAAAAGAAAAAAATGTATTCATAAAAAATGTTGTGGAGAAAAACTGAAATTAAATGCAAAACTGTTGACTAATTTAGTAAATGTTGCAGATGCTTTGCTCATACACAAACAGAATGCTGCTGTAATGAAAGGTTATATCATTTTTAAATACGGTGCCATTGAAATTAGCAAATATAATCAAATGCTAATGTATTTCTATCCAACAGAAAAGCATGACGTGTTATTTGTACCCCTAAAATCATTACAGGGTTCAGTTATGTGGCAAATATAACAGAACAAGAGGAGCTGCCTCCATACTGCGAATTATGCATTTTGAATTACATTTTGAAACCTTGTAAATTCTCACTCCGAAGGAGACAAAAATAGTGCAACAACATGGGTATTATATATACAAACATCTCTAAAGCCATACAAATCTTTATGTACAGTTTACATATATTTTTCTGTTCTGTGATCAGAATACAGCATTGCTTGAGCACAGTGTATGTCTGGATGAACAGTTTGTAACAAATAAAGATGACTCATAATTTAAGCACAACATCACAACCTTATTCATGATTTCTGATAGTAAATGTAAGTTATGTGTTTCTCATTCATATACTGCATAGTAATTTTAATGCATAAAAGAAAGACATTTAGGATCACATATGCCACAAAGTAAGCAGAGCTGAAAAGATTCACAGTGGGAGGACTGACCTTATCTCAAGCTTACTAAACACCTGCTCTTCACATTTATTAAACATTTAAAGTCTCAATCACAAATAAAAAGAAATATCTTAGGCCATACAGTGATTCTTGATCAAAGAGGTCCTCCATCCACCCAGAAAAATATAACATAGGTAAAAAAAGATCTTTAATGTATATTCATGGCAACCAACCTCCTTCTGTCATTTGTTGACATACTGAGTTCTAAGGTTTCTTCAGATATTTCACACAAAGTAAAGCAAATGGCAATGTGAAACCTATTCTCACAATCATTTCAAGTGACAGTGTTATTGGCAGTGTAACAACACTTATCCGATGCTGAAAATAATTATAAGAGTTGCAGATTTAACAGACAAGACAATTTCCTAATTAAAACAGAAAATAAATCTTACTGAAAAATGAACATTTTTCAGGGCTGCTATTCTTTCTAACTCATAATGATATTAAACAAAAGGTAGAAGGCTTACTGTATTAATTTCTACTTTTCACAAACATAAGGATGTTGCTAAATTATATGTATACAATTAGAATAAAAGTACTTTCCACTAAGCAACTAATGAACCATATTCATTTTTTTTTTATATACATTTTTTTATTAATTTCCTTTTTTAACAAACAACCGAGAAAACAAAACAGAACATTATATGCATTGTGCTGAATATTAATACAAGATAACATTCCAATCACATTGCATAGCAGCAAGCTCTTCAAAATAAAAATAAATAAATAGCATAAAAATATCAGCTGGAAACTAGACCATACCGCTTATCATATTAGCGATCAACTCATACATAGTCAAACAATAATAGACTTAGGTCACTTCTATCCACAGCTGCCCCTCACAATGTATATATGAAAAAGCTTACATTGTAGTCAGTAACCCCCCATGAACATCAGATGCCATGTAAGGCTTATCCAGCCACTTGGCGCAGACCTTGTCATACTTACTGGGACATCTCCTATTCGTGTAAGTGTCTCTATACAGTGGGATATTATTATTGATCAATCGTTTCCAGTATAGAAGCGTAGGGGGAGAGGGTTTCTTCCAGCGTAAAGTGATAGCTTTTCTCGCATAAAATAATTTGACATTGGCAAACACCCGCTCCGACACTGTAGGGAGAATAGTCTCCACCAAGTCCAGTAAACATACAGCCATTGAAACCGGCAGAGGCACTGAAGTAATAGAATTCAACAGATCTACCACTTCTGCCCAAAAAATAGCTATATGTGGACAGGTCCAGAAAATGTGTAAGAAGTCCCCCTGTGCCGCGCCACACCGGCAACACTCAGAAGAGCACCAGGATTTATCTTGTGAAGTCTGTGTGGCGTGAGATACTGCATGCTCTATGTACCAATTTAAATTGGATCAAACAATCTCTCAGTTATACCAAAGATACAAGCAAGAAATCCCACACATCCCTCTAGTCCTCCATGTCCAGATTAGGTATTTCCCACACCCATCTATCTCTAAGACCCTCCATGGGTGGGAGGGTGATTAAAATAAAATGGGAATACAGTCTCAAAGTGGATTTCTCCAAAGATTCAGACCTAAGTACTGATTTTAGAGTGGATTGTGTAATCATTAGACTGTCTTGTGGAAACTGGGCATAGAAAGCATGAGAAAGCTGGAAGTATCTAAATAAATGGAAGCTAGGCAGATTAAAATTGAAGGTAAGTGTAGAGAAAGTAGACAATTTCCCATCAGTAACCACCTGGGAGACTAATTTGATATTATACCTAGTCCATGCAATAGGCTCTGGTAATTTATAAAATTGAGAAAAGCTAGGATTTAACCAAAGAGGGGCATTTGGGAAGATCCTTAGGATAATGCTCACATCTAAGGCCAGCCCGCCAAGCCCGAATAGTATTGAGCATTGGGGAAGTCAGATGGTAAGGTGCCCTATGACCCCTAAACAAAAGGAGGTTAAGAGCTTCTATTGATCCTACCACTGCGGCTTCCAGTCGGGTGGAGGAGTTAGATAAATCTGGATTCAGCCACCATGCGGCTAGAAAATATTTGTATAAATCCAGGAAAGCTAGACCACCCTGATCACAGGGATGCATCAGGGTGGTCAATTTATACCTAGGGTTCTTTGATCCCCATAAAAAGAATGAAAAAAATTGGTTTAGTCTTTTAAAAAAGGAATCAGGTAGCCGCTGAGGAGAATGTCTAAAAAGATACATACATTTTAGTATAATTTTCATTTTTAACAGATTAATGCGTCCCAAAAGAGATAATGGTAGAGACTTCCACATCTCAACTTTGACCCAATATCTCCTAAGAGCAGGGTCAAATTCAGAAATGAATTCATAGGCTTGTCAAGAAATTACAACTCCTTAGCACTTAAAATTCTCTACCCACTGCAATGGGATATCATTCAAAGCTGTGCTTCGGGCCTCAGTGTCTATTGGAAACAATAAGGACTTAGTCTAATTTACCTTCAGCCCAGTGACCGTTGAAAATTATTCCAAAATTTGTAAAGCCCCTTGGAGAGAGGGTCTGACATCATTCAAAAACAATAAAAAATCATTGGCATACAGGGCTACCCTCTCCTCCAACCAGCCAATCCACAAAACCCTGATATTTGGATAGGTGCGAAGAGCCTCCACCACAGGCTCCATAGCAATGCAATAAGGGTTGGATACAAGGGGCAGCCCTGCCGAGTTCCCTTAAATAGTGAAAAGGGAGTTGACAACTCTCCCCCGATTTTTACTGCAGCTGTGGGATGTCTATATAAGACCTGCAGCCATTTAATAAAGACCATTAGGAAGCCCATTCTGCGGAGCACCTCCCACAGAAAAGGCCACTCAATAGTATCAAAAGCCTTCTCTATATCTAGGGAGGCTACAACCTTAGATCCTATATTAAGACGTGAAGCATGAATATTAGTATATACTGTAGTCTCCGCAAATTCACATTTGTGGCCCTACCAGTCATAAACCCCATTTGATCTGAGTCAATAATACAAGACATCATAGGTTGTAATCGTCGGAAGATAAGTTTAGTCAAAATATTAAAATCAACATTCAATAAGGCAATAGGCATATATGATTATAAGTACGAAGTGCAGAATTATATCCTAGATTCCAACATCGGAGGGATCTATATCTCTTCCGAAAACTATGATAACTCACCGGAAAAGACACCCTCCACGAGGCGTCTTACCCGAAGGATTACCAGAAATAATTTACCGACGTCCAGAATATATCTGTAGGGTGTCGACGTCATTTTTAGCCCCCTCTCAACAGTTGAGGGAAAAGTGATAAATTCCCTTGAGCCGTCCCGACGGGGAACATAGGTTGGGAATAACGTAACGATACCTCG
>BLSH010391993.1:113576-128507 GCA_018402905.1 Glandirana rugosa
GGCTTATTTATACTTTTTTGACACAGTTTGAAGATGATTTTAGAACTGTTCTATGGCCTCTAATGTTAATTAATACTTTTCAGACCCATTTTGAAGATGATCTCCATTTTTGCATTTTTTATGTTTTTATTTTTTTTTAAAATATTTAAAGTTATTTCCCTGTCCCCATTTCTTTGTAGGTCACTTGTCCCACCCTTACCCACATTTCCTTCCTTTTGCAGACCTCTAGGACCTTCCAGGACTATTTTACAGCACTTTTTGTACCTAAAAGTCCGGGTCTCCATTGATTTCAATGGGGTCCGGGACAAAGTTCGGGTTCTGTCCGGACCCGAACCCGGACTTTGTCCCGAAGTTCGGCCGAACCAGCAGAACCCGGACTTCTAGAAGTTCGCTCAACTCTAATTAGGAGCTTTCATCCACCATACACCATGTGAGCATGCAGGTGCCCGACTTCCCCAAAGGATGGACCCTTACCGCAACTTATTGATAGGCACTTCTCATGCTCTAGCCACAGCGCTTGTTAGTGCTAATTTGCACTCCGTAAATCTGGTTAAGGTATGTTTCCTCCAGCAAGCATCCACATATAAAGTGAAGACAAGGACCAGAACATAGTGTAAAACTGCATAAACTATTTATTCCTCAGCACAGATTAAAATCACGTCCCCCTGTGTGTTCACCCTTACCAGACTTCAAAGGTAAATACACAAAAGGACATGTGCAGATGCCAGCCGTGCTCAGGCTTGTTTGGGCTTTTGTGTCTAGCCTCTGTCCTCTCCTCACTCTCCTCCGTCCAGCGGGGGAGTTAGGTGAACGGGACGTCTGCTTGTGGGTGTTGCCGTACTGCCCAATCACGACGTGTTTTGTCACTACGGACTTCCACTGGTGATTGGCTGTACGGACTGTCGGCAACCTCTATATACCCGCCCTCCTCAATGTGAGTCACTTAACCACTTGCGGACCACCGATCGGCATTTGACGGCAGCAAAGTGGCTCTGTAAGGCGTATCGCTGTCATATGACGGCGGCCGCCAGATCGCGCACAGTGAGCGCGCGTGCGCCGCCGGAGGCGCGCCCGCACGCTCACTGTGTCTGGAGAGGGCCAGGGAGCGGGTGCGGCGGAGTCGATCTCCGCCAGCCACCCGCGATGCCCCCCCGGAGTGAAAGAATGGAGGTCCGTGTATGTAAACACGGACCTCCGTTCTGTGAAGGGGGAAGGGCTGTGATCACAGCCTTCCTGTACATGGAGGCTGTGACCACTTCCCTTCCCCAGCTAGGGCAGTCCCCCCACAGTTAGAACACGCCCAGGGAACACAGTTAACCCTTAGAGCGCCCCCTGCAGGTTAACCCCTTCACTGCCAATGGCATTTACACAGTAATCAGTGCATTTTTATAGCACTGATCGCTGTATAAATGCCAATGGTCCCAAAAATGTGTCAAAATGGTCCGACATGTCCACTGAAATATCGCAGTACCGCTAAAAATTGCAGATCGCCGCCATTAATAGTAAAAAATAAAAATAAAAAAAACCCCCAAAAATGAATTCTCATCATCCGTAAACGCGACCACTTTTGCGCAAACCAATCAATAAACGCTGATTGCAATTTTTTTTATCACAAATATGAGGAAGAATATAAATCGGCCAAAACCGATGAAAAAAATGTTTTCTTATATATTTTTTTTGGATTTGTATTTTAGCAAAAAGTAAGAAATTTGGGTTTTTTTGCAAAATTGTCGCTCTTCTTTTGTTTATAGCGGCGATCAGAAATGACGCAGCGGTGATCAAATATCACCAAAAGAAAGCTCTATTTCTGGGAAAAAAAGGACGCAAATTTCGTTTGGGTACAACGTCGCACGACCGCACAATTTTCAGTTAAAGCGACGCAGTGCCGAATCGCAAAAAGGGCTCCGGTCCTAAAGCTGGAAATCCTTCCGGGGCTGAAGTGGTTAAAGGGAACCCTTATGTGTAATACTTCTCACATGACCCAGGAAGGGTGGTGTCAGCATTAACAGTTAAAAATACATGTGGATGCATGATTCTAAATTAGATAAATCTCATCCTTGCTAATTGTACATGCTATTGTAATAATATGTCATCTCTTGTCACCATCAGTTAAAGCCATAATAAAATACAAAATTATTATTTTCATATCCATTCTTAAGAATAAGTTCATCAATCTAAGTGCCAAACTTGATTCTTCATTTGCAATTTATTCCGTATTCAGCTATTATGCTCTTATTTCCTCACCTATTTACACCAACTCCCTTATAATAGCTTTCTCTTTCCCAGTATATTTTGATCCATGCACTCTTATTCCTGACGGTTATGGGCGTATTATTAGGTGGGATCATATTGTCCCAACAATATAGGGACATCTATAGGTGTACTCGTATAATTGTCTCAATGTTACCAATCTTGTTGAGAAACTCAAATTCTTTATTTTCCATTATCATTCTTATAGTTGTGACAGTGTATTATAATTATGTATCACTTATGAAAGAATTAATATTTATTTCAATGTTCATTCCGTATGGTTGTAAATACTTCATGTGGAAGTCATGTCTCCTGATGTGGTACATGTTTCTGATATTGGGGTGTTCATTTTGGGCCATCATGACCAAAAAACGACCATTGCGACCCTCCTGCTCAAAGGATTTCTGTTTATTTTTATATAAATCCATCCTCGTGGCCTCAGCCATATGCAAATGCAGGCTCATTTGCCATGTAGTAAAGCATCAAAATTCACCTCTGAGGGGTCCACGGCATATTGAGCTGTTCTTTCATCCACTATGACCTGTAAAGCATCCCTATTTACCTATTGAGCCTGCATTAAACTCCCAGTATTCTGCTAAAAGGGGTGGATTTTATTAACAACATCTGGAAGTGAGATCCAGTGGGTTCCCAATCCCCACTGGGCTGCATCCCGAAAGTGACGAAGATGAAGTGTAAGCATTAGCGGGGCATGGTCAGATAACCCACTAGGCAAATATTTGACAAAGAACAAAATACCCCCTATGTGTGACTGTAATAGGCAGCAAACACCACAAATAACTGTAAAAAATCTTAGTTTATTTTGTCAATTTAAAAGAAAGAAAATTGTCACTCGATCGAGGGACAAGTACATAAAACTTGTTTACATGCAATGGAAATCTCAACCAATGATCAAAAATTTATCCTAAAGTAGATCATGTAGTCCACCACAGATGCTTCTATGGGAATAGGAATACGTAACTTTTGTGAAGAAGAAAATCCGTTGTCCGATGAAAAAAAGATGGAATTCGGTGCCCTGAATTATGACATGGGGGATAGAGAACCACTGGCCACTAAATCGGCCCTTGCAGAATGTCGGTACTTACTCGAGGGGGCCACACACCCCATTCTGATATACACGGACCACAAGAACTTGGAGTACTTGAGAACTGCCAAGAGACTAAAACCCTGCCAGGTTTGCTGGGCACTCTTTTTCTTCAGATTTCTGTTCCATTCAACCTATAGGCCAGGGTCAAAGAACATAAAGCCGGATGCTCTCTCCCAGATGTTCAGTGAACCCGGCAACTCTACCCCTCCGGATACAATTCTTCCTCCTCTGAACTTTCTACTCTCCCAGGAAGATCTACTATCCCAGATCAGACGATCTCTTGCCGGCTCCACCGCCCCTTCGGATCTTAGGCTGCTGGCTAGGGATGGTCTATGGTGGTATGGCAGCCAAATATTCATTCCAGTGGAACAATGTCCAGCTGTTCTAGGACTGTGCCATGATCACAAATTAGCTGGGCACTTCGGCGTTCGTAATACGGCCAAGCTGCTCTCGTGCTCCTTTTGGTGGCCACTAGCCAAAGAAGATTGTAAGAGGTACATCAACACCTGTTCCACCTGTGCCCAGAACAAGACCAACAAGGCCAAAGCTTGGGGCCTCTTAAATCCGCTCCTTGTATCCAAACGTCCTTGGTCCCAGATAGCCATGGATTTCATTGTGGAACTACTTCCATCTAAGGATACACCACTATCTTCGTGGTAGTAGACCGCATGACTGAAATGGCCCATTTCCTGCCCATGAAGGGCACACCCACTGCAGCAGAAACAGCAGAAATCTTCATATGAGAAATTGTTCATCTCCAGAGAGTGCCACTCAACATTGTATCGGACCACGGGGTCCAGTTTACTTCCAGATTCTGGAAGGCCCTACGCTCATCATTACAGATTGAACTGTCTTTTTCCTCAGCCTATCATCCCCAAACCAATGGCCAAACTGATTGAACAAACCAGACTCTGGAACAATATCTTTGTTGTTTTTCCTCATTCTCTCAGGATGATTGGCCCTCATTACTGCCACTGGCTGAGTTCCCCTTTAACAACACTGTCCACTCAGCCACCAAACTGTCTCCGTTCTGGGTGAACTATGGCTTCCATCCAACATTCCTGCCCGGCTCAACCTCTGAAAGCATAGTACCAGCAGTGCAGGAAACGTTAAGATTCTTTGAGAGAAACAATCAGCTGCTGCATAACATGCTCACAAGAACCTTGGAACTCAGCAAGGAAGTCTTCGACAAGAGAAGGCGGGGGGAGCTGGAACTAAAACCAGGTAACCTTGTCTGGTTGGTCACCAGAAACCTGAGGTTGGCATGCCCCTCAAGGAAATTGGGACCTAGATTTATTGGTCCCTTCCCGGTGTAGAGAAGTATTAATAGGGTGGCATATGAACTGGTCCTCCCTCCATCTTTACGTATCTACCCAGTCTTCCATGTGTCCCTGCTAAAGCCAGCCCCCCAGACCCTTTCCCAGGATGGAAGATGGAAGAACCTGTTTTAGTAAATGGAGAGGAGGAGTTTGAGGTTCTGGCCATCCTGGATTGCCGGAAGAGAGGTAGCTCCATTCAGTATCTTGTGAAATGGAAGGGGTACGGCCCAGAGGAAGGTTATTGGGAACCAGAGACAAACATTCATGCAGCGGAACTAATTCAAGCCTTCAAGAAAAACTGCCAGGAAGTTGGTACCCGGCGAGGCATCCGGAGGCTTCCCCTTGGGGGGGCAATGTTAGGAAATTACTGTGCTTTGAAATTTCGCCTGTGCGCGTCCACGCGCACCTGTGTGCACCCGTGCATGCGCCTGTGCATGCACGCGCGTGGAAATGGCGCCAAGTGGCCCATTTAAGCAGACAGCACCCTACAGCAGGTGCTGTCCATTCTACAACATTTTGTGTGTGTTTCAGAGTGACCTGTATTCTGATTACCTGTTCCAGCGACCCGGCTTGTCTTGACCTTGATTGATCTCTGCCTGCACCGACCCCCAGCATGCCCACGACAACTCTTCTGCCTGATCCCTGTGTACCTTGCTTGCCTGCCTGTTGATGACCCTGCCTGTACCCAATGACTCTTCTGCCTGCACCTTCTGTACCGCCTTGCCAGCCTTTGCCAACCCCAGCCTGCACCACTATTCTACTATATGCATGAGCGGCTACCAGACCTCTCACACCACCACCAATGAACTAGTACAACCCTCATGCCCCCCTGTGCTCCTGAACCTTCCGTCTATTCTACCAGAGGTTCCTGAACCAGGGCCGTAAAAGTTGTTGCTTCCTGCACATGACAGACTCCACCATTAGGTGTGTGACAGTTTGTTCATTTTGGTCACTGATGCTGTTTAATAATTCAGGCAATACATGTCAGGGTTAGACTAGTTTCGTTAAAGGCCATAGTTTTGGCCATACTTCTCCTGTGGGTCACAGGAGTGCACTGCACTCAGATGCCTTACCACCAGCTGGCAAGCCTCCACAGCTCAACACTCCAGTGAGAACTGGCAGGAAAGAGCAGAGAGCCTGTGACTGACAGTAAGAAACTCTCTGCTCACTGAAGAACGCTCAGCTCTCAGTGCAGATGCAGTGGAGGACAGATGCAGGGTTGGATCAATGCTACATGTACCGATGTAAGTATGAATGAATTCATTTTTTAGAATCCCACACTTCTCTTTTAAGGGGGCAAATTATACCAAGCTTTTAGGGGGCTTAGGTTAGAGGGAGGGAAAGTGTTATAATTAGGCTAATAGATAATTATTTGTTTTCAGTAGTGTTATAAGTTAATTTTATTGGTTATGTTAAGGGTACATTTTTTGGCTTAGTTACGGGTGTATGATTAAGTGTTGGAAATAAATTGAATGTTAAGGTAAAGGGCCTGTGCTAATGGGCTTTGGGCTTGTATCACTGACATCAGTTTGAGATGCTCCTGAGAACTTTAACTATTCATTGACAGATGCATTTGGCCTCCTTCTGATCTGCATTTGACCTGCTTCAAGCAGGTTTTGCAATCCCACAAACCTGTATGGTTATACAAAACCCATCTGATGTGAAATCCTATTAGCATGGGCTACATATTGTAGGGGGTATGTTAAGTATTAATGTTAAAGGGGGAGCTTTCACCCCACATGCACCCTTTCTGCTATATGACTTGTACTTAAAAACTGATCTCCCCAACTCACTAGGTACACTTAAAGTCTGGATCCAAACCAGCCCATTGACCCTTCCTCTCCTGCACCCCCTGGTCCCCCAGGACCTCCCTGTTAGATGGAAACCCACTGCTGTTAATATCCTAATGTTAATCCATGTATTAGATTATATTTTTGACTACCATATGATACTAAGTTGTCAATACTCTGAGATGCTTCCACTCCTGATGGTATTTTCATAGAGTCGTGTAGGTATTGATTGAGGCTGAATTCACACCAGTCTGGTGCGAATTCCAGCCACGATGCCTGTGAGAAGGACAGGGGCTGCTATTCAGTGTCTCCTGTCCAATCTCACAGTGCATCGGCTGAAAGGGGAGGGAAGGGGAGGTGCAATGAGCAGTGGGAAAAATCCCTGTTCACTGCGGAACACATCTGCGGGTGAGATGCATTCCCAATGAACATAATGGGATGGGAATTTGCACTGCACTGCACAGAAAACGCACACATTTTCTGTGCAATGCAGACTGTGAATGCACCGCACCTATGTAAACTGGACACATTGAAGACAACCTGCGAATTGGTTGCGGAGTAAGCCACATCCAATTTGCATAGGTGTGAACCCAGCCTAAAGAAGAGAGGAAAGAAAAGCATTGTAAGTGAACCAGGCTTTACTGCATTGAACGTAACTGCATGTGAATCTTGATCGAAGGAAAGAGCATAAAGATAATCTATTTAGTGAGCTACTGTTCCGACACTATAAGAATAATGGCTTTGACCAAAATGTGTTTCTTTGACCGCAGTAAAAATAGTAAATTGTTAAGACCTGGTTATAGTGTGTGACAATGGTGACTAGATTAGAAAACTGTATGTTACACATTTAAGGTAAGTTTATGCATCCATATTTCAGATGTGTTTTAGCTATTGTCTACACTTATGTTTTAAGGTGTCAGCTTCCATTTTCATGCCTGAAATAAAAAATGCAAAAAAATCAAATGCAATCTTTGTTCCAGTATGTCATAAGCAGGCCCATGGCAAGCTAGACTACAAAAAAATAATGTTGGGGGTGGTACTAACTTCCTATTTTAGCTTTACAACTTTGTGCCAAATACATACAGTACAGTACTAGTGGAAACATGTAATTCACTACCTATAATTGATGCTGTAAAGGCCTAAAAGCTAGAACATCTATTTATTAGTAGCTTATTTTGTACTTTCTAAAGAAAAGATGAAAATCTATCTAGCCTGTTGTGCTTTAGTTAGGGCATCCAAAGTCTTCTTATAACTGCAATGAAAAACAAAAGTTACAGTATATTGATCAGAGCAGATAAACTTAAAGATAAAATGTATTTTTATTATTATTATAATACAGCACCATACATAACAGTTTGTATTCCACTGAAGCAAAGATAGGTGCTCAATCATTCAATGGTGCCACTGCCAAACCATTAATAACTCCATAAATAAATAACATACACACTGTCACGCACCTGATGGTGGAGTCTGTCTTATGCAGGAAGCAACCACTCTTACGGCCCTGGTTAGGGAACCCCTGGTAGGATAGACAAGGAGTTTGGGGGCTCAGGAAGGCACGAGGGCTGGACTGGTTCACTGTTGGTGGTGTGAGCGGTCTAGTAGTGGCTTGTGCAGGTAGTAGAATAGTGATGTAGGCTGGGGTCACCCACTGTCTGGCAATGCAGTACAGAAGGCGCAGGCAGAAGAGTCGTCGGGTACAGGCAGGGTCATCAACAGGTGGGCAGCAAAGGTACACAAGGATCAGGCAGAAGAGTTGTTGTGGGCAAGCTGGGGGTCGGTGCAGGCAGAGAACAAACAAGGTCAAAGACAAGCCGGGTCGCAGGAACAGATAATCAGGTTACAAGTCGCTCAGGAACTCACCAACGCTGTAGAATGGACAGCACTGGCTGCAGGGTGCTGTCTGCTTAAATGGGGCCGTTTGGCGCCAATGCCTGAGCACACACGCAGGGGCGCATGCACACATGCACAGGCACGTGCACACGCTACGTGCGCCAGCACACAGGCTTCCAGACCCGGTTTCCATGGGCAACAGTTGTTTCCTGACATTGACCCCCCCCAAGGTGCAGCCTCCGGATGCCTTGCCGGGTGCCAACTTCCTGGCAGTTTCTTCTGAAGGCTTGAATTAGTTCTGCTGCATGAATGTTTGCTTCAGTTTCCCAAGAACCTTCCTCAGGGCCGTACCCTTTCCATTTAACCAGGTACTGAGTAGAGCCACCCCTCTTCCGGCAGCCCAGGATGGCCTTGACCTCAAACTCCTCCTCTCCATTTACTAGAACCGACTCTGGTGGACCCATCTTTCATCTTGGAAAGGGGTCTGGGGGCACAGGCTTAAGCAGAGACACATGAAGGACTGGGTGGATGCGCAGAGATGGAGGGATAACCAGTTCATATGCCACCCTATTAATCCTTCTCTTCACTGGGAAGGGACCAATAAATCTAGGCCCCAACTTCTTCGAGGGACATGCCAGTCTCAGATTCTTGGTGGCCAGCCAGACTGGATTTCCCAGTTGCAATTCTGAAACCCCCCAACTCCTCTTGTCGGAGGCTCCCTTGTTAATCACTTGCCGACCGTCAACCGCAGGTTGACGGCGACAAAGTGGCTCGTCATACGACGGCGGCTGCGAGATCGCGCACTGTGAGCTTGCGCGTGCCGCCGGAGGCGCGCCCGCACACTCACTGTGTTCAGGGGGCCAGGGAGCGGGTGCGGCGGACTCGATCGCCGCCGGCTACCCACGACGCCCCCCCCGCACTGAAAGAACGGAGGTCCGTGTAAGTAAACAACCAATCAATAAACGCCAATTGTGATTTTTTAATCACAAATATGAGGAAGAATATAAACCAATAAAAAAAATTTTTTTTTGGAATTTGTATTTTAGCAAAAAGTAAGAAATTTGTGATTTTTTTGCAAAATTGTCGCTCTTCTTTTGTTTATAGCGGCGATCAGAAATGATGAAGCGATGATCAAATACCACCAAAAGAAAGCTCTATTTATGGGAAAAAAAGGACACAAATTTCGTTTGGGTACAACGTCGTACGACCGCGCAGTTGTCAGTTAAAGCGACGCAGTGCCGAATCGCAAAAAGTGCTCTGGTCCTAAAGTGTGAAATCCTTCCGGGGCTGAAGTGGTTAAGCTCCAGGGTCCTGGTAAACAGATCCTGCAAAAGTTGGTTGTTCCTCTCAAAGAAACTTGTGGCTTCCTGTACCGCTGGTACCGTACTTCCGGAAGTCAGGTCAGGCAGGAATGTGGGATGAAAGCCATAATTCACAGAGAATGGAGACTGTTTGGTGGCCGAGTGGATGGTATTATTTTAGTTATTATAGGCAAACTCGGCCAGCGGCAGTAATGAGACCCAATCATCCTGAGAGAACGAGGAGAAACAATGAAGATATTGCTCCAGAGTCTGGTTCATTCTCTTGGTTTGGCCATTGGTCTGGGGATGATAGGCCGAGGAAAAAGATAGTTCAGTCTCCAACAACAAGCATAGGGCCTTCCAAAATCTAGAAGTAAACTGGACTCCGCGGTCTGACACAATGTTGATTGGGACTCCGTGGAGACGAACAATCTCCCTGACAAAAATTTCCGCTGTTTCTGGGCAGGAAATGGGCCATTTTAGTCATGCGGTCTACGACCACGAAGATAGTGGTGTATCCTTTAGATGGAGGCAGTTCCACAATAAAGTCCATAGCTATCCGGGACCAAGGGTGTTCAGGTACAGGGAGCGGATTTAAGAGGCCCCAAGCTTTGGCTTTATCAGTTTTGTTCTGGGCCCAAATAGAACAGATGTTGACATACTTCTTGCAATCCTCCTCAGCTAGCGGCCACCAAAAGGAGAACGAAAGCAGCCCGGCCATCTTGTGAACACCAAAGTGCCCAGCCAGCTTGTGATCATGGCAAAGTCCTAGGACAGTTGGACGTTGTTCCACTGGAACAAAGCTTCTGCTGCCGTACCACCATAGTCCATCCTTAACCAGCAGCCTAGAATCCGAGGGACCGGTGGAGAGATCGTCTGATCTGGAATAGCAAGTCTTCCTGAGAGAGTAAAAAGTTCAGAGAAGGAAGGATTGTATCTGGAGGAGCAGTGTTACCAGGTTCACAGAACAGCTGGGAAAGAGCATCCGGCTTTATATTCTTGGACCCTGGCCTGTAGGTTAGATGGAACAGGAATCTAGAGAAAAAGAGTGCCCACCATGCCTGATGGGTTTTAGCCTCTTGGCTGTTCTCAGGTACTCAAGATTTTTATGATCCATGTATATCAAAATGGGATGTGTGGCCCCCTCAAGCAAGTACCGCCATTCCTCAAGAGCTGACTTAATGGCCAGGAGTTCTCTATCTCTCACATCATAGTTTCTCTCTGGTGCTGATAACTTGCGAGATAGAAATGTGACGGGGTGGAGCAAGGCCTTGGAACCTTGTCTCTGGAAGAGAACAGCCCCTACCACGGTTTCCAAAGCGTCCACCTCCAGGATATATCGCAAGGTTGGGTCAGGGTGTTTCAGAATGGGCGCTGTTGTGAAAAGTCATTTCAGAACCCCTTCTCTAGATTGTCATCCAGATAGGCCTTGAGGACTGCTAGCTCAGGTTCAGACAGTGGGTAAATAGTCCCAAAAGGTACTTCCGCCCCCAGAAGGAGCTCAATGCGGCAGTGGTACGGTCGGTGAGGTGGTAGTTTCTAGGCCCCCTTTTTACTTAAAATGTCCAGATAACTGTGGTAGGCAGAGGGAACAGACAAGCGAGTGTCAGGGTCTGAATCTGAGTCCAAACAGAGCAAGGAAGGGACTGTTTCTTCGGTCCATTTCAGACAATGCTGGCGGCAGTAGGTGGACTGGAATTTGATGGTCCCGGTGGTCCAATAAATACTGCGGCTGTGTGCCCGGAGCCAGGGCAGGCCTAGAACGATAGGGAACAGGGGGGATGCTATAGCATCCAAAAGAAGCAGCTTCTGATGGCCATCAGCCATTGTAGCAGGTAAGGGAGCAGTCTCGTGGGTGACCGGGCCGGATTTAATGGGGGATCCATCCGCCAAGCAGATGACCATCTTGTGGGTCTTTGGTTGGAGAGAGATCCAGTGTAAGGCTGCAAATGCTTCATCCACAAAACAACTGCACAATCTGAAATCAACAATTGCTGGGACCTGGATAGTCCTTCCGGGGAGCTGAAGAGAGAGAGAGATCACGAAGTGAGAGACTTGACATTTACTGTAACCGGCGGGCACTTACCGCATTTGGCGGGGCAAAATCTCATTACATGTCCGGGTTCCCCGCAATAGGGACACAGGTTCAGAGAAAATCTCTGTTGTCTCTCTTCAGGAGTGAGAGAAGGGAGCAGGGGCCCTATCTGCATTAGCTCAGGTGTATCCAGAGGAGAGGAGGAGGAGGTTGCAGAAGTGAAGGGAGTTGGACTTGGGTAGCTGGGAACACGAGACAGCATCCAGGTGAGATGCAGGTATCCCGGGGTTCTTTCGGCATGGCGTTCTCTAGGACGCCTGTCAATATGGATGGATAGATTGATGAGCGCATCCAGAGTGTGAGGCACTCCCACACGGGCCAGCTCATCCTTGAGGGACTCAGACAGGCCCAGGCGGAACTGGTAACAGAGTGCGGCATCGATCCAGGCCATGTCTGCACTTCACCTCCTGAATTCTGCCACATAGTCCTCTGCTTTACGGCGGCCTTGCTGAATGGCGTATAGCACGGCCTCCGCAGTGGCGGCCTGGTGGGGGTCTTCAAAAAGCTGGGCCAAAGCTTAGAAGAAAAGGGCTAGGGTAGCGAATTCTGGGACCCTCTGCTCCCAAAGTCGGTGTGCTCAGGCCTGGGGTTCATCTTGTAGCAGGGAAATGACAAGTCCCACCTTTGTGGCCTCAGGAGAGAAGGCATGGGGTTGGAGGCTGAAGTACAGCTCACAAGAGTTACGGAAGGCCCTGAACTTGCGGCAGTCCCCTGAAAACTTATCCGGCAGGGCGAACTTGAGCTCGGAAGGTAGGGCCACAATGGTGCGGCCTGCGGCCTGGCTAACCCCTGGAGCCGCGGGTGAAGCGAGCTCCTGGACCCATTCTTCCAGCCAGGTATAGCCTTCCTGTAGGTTCTTGACTGCCTGTGTGAGGCCAGCAAGGTGGACACACAGTTCATCCATAGCAGAGGGTGCTCCCTGTGCAGACTCAAACATGGCTGTCCGTTGCTGTCATGCACCTGATGGTGGAGTCTGTCTTATGCAGGAAGCAAGCACTCTTACGACCCTGGTTCGGGGGTACCCCTGGTAGGATAGACAGGGAGTTCGGGAGCTCAGGGGGGCATGAGGACTGGATTGGTTCACTGCTGGTGATGTGAGTGGTCCAGTAGTGGCTTGTGCAGCTAGTAGAATAGTGATGGAGGCTGGGGTCGGCAACTGGCTGGCAATGCAGTACAGAAGGTGCAGGCAGGAGAGTCATCGGGTACAGGCAGGGTCTTCAACAGGCCGGCAGCAAAGGTACACAAGGATCAGGCAGAAGAGTTGTCATGGGCAAGCTGGGGGTCGGTGCAGGCAGAGATCAAACAAGGTCAAAGACAAGCTGGGTCGCAGGAACAGATAATCAGGTTACAAGTTGCTCAGGAACACACAAACACTGTAGAAAGGACAGCACTGGCTGCAGGATATTGTCTGCTTAAATGGGGCCCTTTGGCGCTAATGCCGGCACATACGTGCACGCACACATGCACAAGTGCACACACACGCTACATGCGCCCGTGCATAGGCTTCCAGACCCAGTTTCCATGGGCAACAGTTGTTTCCTGACACACACTCAATAAACTGAATTACATAAATAAAGTGAAAGTTGGTTTTTAACCCACAATGTGTATTCAATAGTGCATAAATTAAAAGTTCATCAAGTCCATGAATATTGCGGCCAAAACATGTGCAACCAAGAAAATGTTCAATCCAGTGCTTCTCTTCATGTCTTACACCAAGTGTCTCAGTGTCTTATTAGATGTCAGTAATCTCTAGGTTATAGAAGATCTGTATCGCTTAAATCAATGGGTGGCGGTACAACAGCAATGAATGTCAGTACAGCAGCAATAGATGTCAGTATAGCAGCTCCCCTGGTTTGCTCACCACTCATAAAATAAATCACTGGTAGCCTCAGAGATGAGGGGAACATAGGAAGGCCACATCATGTAATATGACTTTTATAATATGCTTTATTGTAAAGAAAAGTACTCACAATGTAAAAAGAAAGATTGAGCATGCATGGCAGCGTCTCTGGAAGTTACTTCCCAATGCGTTTTGTCACAGTCAGGACATCATCAGGGGACAGGAGCTGGCCAGCAACATCATCACATTAATAAATCGTGAAAGCCATCAACGCAATCAGTGCTCCTCCTACTTGAAAGTATAGATCAATCCATCCAAAAGGTTTATGCCAAGATACCAATATTAAATATCATGCCAGAAAACCATATGTGTATATAATTTGGCATATTAAATCAGTTTAGCTAAAAAAAAGTTGTTGGCAAACATCAGAAAACACTGTGCCATAAGGACATGGCCCAGATATGTTAAATATAAAAACATATAACTTTATATTTGAATGCTGAATCACAAATCCAAATACTGAAAATACAGGAAAAAGCATGTATGCTGATAACATTACATAGAATATAAAAATGTTAAAATATATAACATAAAATAAAACACTGAAACAGATACAGTAATGCATCTCTAATTAAAGTGTTTCTAAAGGAAAGATTATAAAAAATATAAAAAACATCTTATACTTACCTACTCTGTGCAATGGTCTTGCACAGAGCAGCCCCTACCCTCTTCTTTTTGGGTCCCCTGCCAGCAGTTTTGGCTCCTCCCCCCTGCCGAGTGTCCCAATAGCAAGCCTCTTGCTATGGGGGCACTCAAGCAAGCTCTCTCCCGAGCCATGCTCTGTGTGTCCATTCACACATGGAGCATGGCTTGGCCCCCCTACACTCTCTACACCAAGAAAGAAGATAAACAATGGCGGGAGTCTAGCTAGTATTATGTAGGGCCTACCCTATAATCAGGGGAGGTACTAGCAGCTAATCATACCAAAAAAGAAGAAAAAAAAAAGCAAACCTGTACCATCCAAGAAAGTCCACTACGTTTATTACAAAATTGATTGTCACATAGCATTGAGCAGACCCTCCACCTCAAACACCCCGCTGCTCCCTCCCCAAAAAAACCCCATTGACTAACTAATCCATTGCCTAAAAGTCCCCCACTGCCCTCTACTCAAACTACCCAATGAGGAGGGCCAATATGTCCCCGGGAGCATAGATGACCCTTAAAACAACCCCCTACAGCACCAAACCCAACCACAAAAATCACATGCGGGACAGCAAGGGCATCTCACATCACTGGGTCCAGTCCCCACCTTAAAACCACAGTGGGCATATGGAGACTGGATACCCAGTAGCTGAGATCACCAGGAGGTGGCCACTGCCCTAGTGGGTCCCTGCAGTA
>BLSH010391993.1:128517-145566 GCA_018402905.1 Glandirana rugosa
AAAGTTTAACGAAAAGAATTTAACAAACGAACAATTGTAACCATAAAACCGACACAACAATAATTCACAAACAAACGATTCACGACAACTCCACAACTTATGACCCACAACAGTTAATCGTATACGTTATCTCCACCCGACAACTGGTTTAACCACGAATTAATCACAACATAAATTCTTCCACTCGTCGAGAACATCTCAAATGAGAACTCTCAACGAGAAAGGTTAACGTCGTCCAGTCTTCACGTCATCCTGTTTTCACGTATCAAAATTTTTTTTGTCATCAACAACACCCAGTATTCAACACCTCAACAGCACTTAGCAAACAAACACTTAATAACAACACAGCCAAAATACCAATGTTAACAAGCAAACAATTTAAGAAAAGCAATTTGAAATTATAGGATGAAAGTATAGGATGAAGTCCTCTGAAGTCCTCTGAAGTGCTCAGAGTACCCCCTGCAATGGAGAGTTCTGAACTCAGTTGATTCGGTCACTAGAAGAGGGGAGATGAACAGTGGTAAACTGATTCCCAATCACAAGTATGCCAGAGAGATGGGTGCTACAAACCACAGAGCTGGATGGGTAACAGCAGAAATGGGAGATAAATCCCCTTGATACAGTCTATAGAGTCCCCTCCTGTGATAGCATGACCATACTCACGGCTCCTTGGGATGTGTGCATGCACTGGTACTGTAGGGAGATGGCTGTGTTGTTCTCATGAGCATACACAGGGAGATCAGTATAGTTAAAAGATGTGGAAGCGCTGCTTCAAAGTAAAAGATAACCACACCATTTTTTTTTACAGCAATAAACGCACAATGAATAGGTTCTACAATAGGGACAATGTGCAAAATGAGCAATAAATAGGTAAGTAAATGCCCTCAGTACAAATAACAATGCGATAAAATGAGGAACAATGTGCAAAAATAGCAAACAAATAAATAAATAAAAGTTCTTGTGCTTAAGTGCAATATAATCCCAAAGCAATATATTTCCAATCAAATGTGCAAAGTATGAGGGAGATGAATCTTCTCAATCAATCCTACAGGGCAGAAAAATCCTTAACAGCTTGAACTAGGGATCACCACAAAAAAAAACGTGCTCCCTGCACCGGGTGAAATGAAGGCTCACCTCCAGGGCTGACTCCACCGGGCCAAATCGCACATATAGAAGAGGGTGTTATCCAACAGTTTCAAAGATCCGTCTACTTTAAGATTAACAGATGGATAACCAGTGGCTCTCCAGTCCCATGCAAAGACAAGAAACAGCTCCACTAGTGCAATACATCTAATACTATTAACAGAGCAAGACCAAGCAAACACTGTATTCAAATGCACTCACATTTTATTATTTAAAAACCAGTATAAAATCCATAGGCATGTAATCTCTCACGTGTAAGTAGACTTGTACCACCAGCAGGCTGCACCCCTACATGTTACGCCACCTCACGTGGCTTCGTCCAGAGGAGTAAGCCGAGCGGGTGTTTGTGGGGTACTTATATAATGGATAATAGTAAAAAAAACAGCTGGGAATGATTTTAGTCATGCTCAATAGATCCCAGACGTCCGTGCATGCGCAATAGTGGTAAGAACGGCCGCTCGTGATGTATACCCAATCAATAATATAAGAGCTCGGGGGCGTGGCTTGGTGAGCACAGTGGGCAGACGCACGAGAGAGGAGCTCCGAACACCGATCCTGGAATCCAAAGGAATCCTCTCCTTAATCGTTCTCAAAAGAGGTAAAAACTCCCCGGCATCATATCCCAGAGCTTACGCTGCCAGATGATTTAATTTGGGGGCTGAAATTCCAATTTATCTCACGGCGGAGTAGGCCGCAACTCAAGCTCCGGAATAAATTTCCGGCACAGCGGAGGTTCCACACACGTGGCGCCTTTTCATAAAGGCCTACAGAGTCACCCCACGACACTCAAGGTACCTACAAGCAGTACCCTACCCCTGTGCTTTGTTCCCAGGGAAAGGGGAGACTCAAATATAGGCCCTAATCCTCCGTGCAGGCCCAATTCTGATCCCGGACCACATAACACAGTCTTCTTTGAACTATCATAAAGGAACAATACTATTCAGATTTATTAACATACTGCCACCCATACAGCTTGATTTACTCTGTCTTAGTATACACAAAAGCCTAAAAGGAAAGTGCCTGTGGTTTCAAGCGACAGTTTCCGGCCGTGGTAACACCAAAGCATTGATAACTCTTTTTATTTCATTCGCACCTTACCTAGTGATATGATCTCATAATTGACATCTTCATTGCAGGCTGAAGGCAAGTAAGGGTTCTATTTTAAGTTACATATCTCTACAAACTATGGACAAATCTTTTAACACAAACACACCAGGCCGCTCACTTCGCTCTTCTTCGGCTGTCAATAACAAGCAATTACCATCTTATTTTCAGAAATATTATTTTAAGGAAAGAGGTGGAGTGGAAAAAATGGCTCCTGGTAAGAAAAATATTAGAGAGACGGAAGATGAGGATGACAACATCTCTCTTGCAACCTCAGAGGACTTGGTAAGACACAGCACGCACCAGGACTCTCCCTTAACATATGCAAATATGACTGAAATTGCAGCAGACATCAAAAACTCCTTCTCCAAAGCCATAACTGATCTAAAAGCTGACATTTTAATGCTTACAGAACAAATGAAATCCAATGAGCGGGCAGGCAAGAGAAAGGATAGAGCTATTGCCAGATTAGACAATGTCACCAACACCCACTCACAACACCTGATCACAATGAATAGACAATTGGAGGACTTGAATAACCGAGGGAGGAGGAACAATATAAGAGTCCAAGGGATTCCTGAGTCTATCGAGGCAGATCAAATCAGACCTGCACTCAGCTCAATTTTCAATAATTTAATTGATAGACCTGCAGAATCCCCTATTGAGTTTGATCGTGCACACAGGTCACTCAAACCGAGAGCATCAGATGATGCCCCCCCAAGAGACATTATCTGTTGCTTAACTAGCTTCACCCTGAAGGAGGAAATCCTCCAAAGAGCCAGCCAAAATGATGCTATTGTATTTAATGAAAAAGAGATCCTTCTTTTTCAGGACTTATCCCCTATCACTCCAAAAAACAGGAGAGCACTTAAACCTCTACTGGAAGTACTGAAGGAAAAAAATATTACCTACAGATGGAAATTTCCTTTTACGCTTCAAGCAACATTCCAAGGTAAACAATATTTCCTTCGTACCCCAGATGACCTCTCATCTTTCTGTGAAAATTGACATCTGGATTACATTGCACTCCCTGATTGGTATGTGGAATTTCTGGCACCTCCACTTTCTAACCAAGATTCTTCCTCCCTAAGTCCCTCACCTTCTTGCTCACCCCTCACAAAAGGTAAACAAATTAGGAAAATTAACCATACCGGGAAATACTCCCCATCGGCCAAAACTCTCAAAATAAGGGATCAACGTTAAACAGTCAGTCGTAAAGCCACCCTTGCTTCTTTCTTTCCACCTCAAAGTAATGCCACCGCTTAGAAAGAAGCCTTATAAGAACTATACTTCTCCAAACACACAAAGGTAATATTTTGTCAAATCACAATGTGTTACACCCGAGACTGTGCTGACATGAAAGCTACAAAGACAGGAGAAGTCTTTTTGTTTTACATTCTAGAGTTGTAATGTCTTGGTCCACTCCTCTTGTTCTATAATGACTATCTTGTTTCACAAAGCAGTTATACAAGAATTTAATCTTCATTGAGGCAAAGAAATTTATACAGAAGAGAGAGTCCCCCAGGCTTCCCTAAAAGAGTCGCTTTGATCATCCGACACATCCTCCAGTTTGTATACCCTGACCTGGATACGGTATGATATGACTTTTTTGTACTTTACAGGTTTTCTAATGGCTCAGAAACCCCTTACAACTAACTTTACAATACATTAACCTATTGGTCATATGTGCCTGTTACTCTGCTTAGAAGACTTAGCTATTCTAATAAACAACATAAAGACAGACCAACAACGCAAGAATGGAGAACAGGTCCTGATCGAATCTGTTAGACAGTTTTTGACACTGCCCTTCTGAACAGTGCCAGGATCATAAGTCTGATCTACTACTTTTTTTTGAGCCACGTTATAAAAATTGGCAGCTAATACCCCTGTAGATGTAACTCTCTGCACCTTGCCCTACATAAGAGTTATTCTTAGGTGCTGCACTTGGCTCTTTCTGAACTACATTCTAGAGGTTTGTTCTAACATAGGATCTCGGGATAATCCTCTTGATTCTTTGTTTATTGTTAAAGGAACTATCTTGACTGTGCCTTGATACTGCTTAATCTTAACTGATAAGGAGGGGCCCGCTCACGGTCTCATTTCCTCCTTGGGTTTCTCCTGACGGCCATGTGTGACCTGTGGGCCAGTCCCTCATAAGTAGTTTCCTTGTATAAAATATGATGGTTTCATTTGAGTTAATGTTGTGACTTGGTTACAAACATTTGCTATGCTTCTAATGGAGCCCGGTTATATGGTTACTCATTTAGTTATGCTTTTTCACATTTTTTTCTTCTTTCCTTGTGGTTTTTACCTTACACATTGTAATAACCTGATTCACAAAGAATCCATACCCTATTCCTAAATAGACCCATTTGAACAGGCACTTTATACTCAATCTACTAAGGCTTGAGCCCGCCAGCCTGCAATTATTTACCTAAGACTTTACACGTTAACATACCCTAATTCTAAATTAAATAAGACTTTCCAATGTAACCGCTGCGCACCCCACCACCTGCTACCCCCTCAAAAATAAACAATTAAAGAAACCCACAATAGAAGGAATAAATATATGTAATCGCCTAGTTTAACAATTTAATTGTTTATGAACTATAAAAATGAAATGAGAAGAGCTTAAGAGAGTCCAAAAGGAAGTGGTTCAAACTCTTTGAGTTTTTGAGAAGTCTATCCTTCTCTTCACTCTTTCTTACTTTTCCTCCTTTCTTTTCTCCTAACTTTATCTCCTACTTTTCATAAGAGAAACGACAAACATGACTTATTCATCGTTAAATAGATCTCCTGACATAATCTCACATATTCTGAACAGTCTCAATATTCCACAAAAAAGGTCCAAATTACTCGTGGAATTAAAGAAAAACAATCCAAATATCGTATTTCTCCAGGAAACGCATTTTAAAGGAACAAACATCCCCAAATTAACAAACAACATTTTCACTAGTGCATACCATGCCACGAATGCACACGCAAAAACAAAAGCGGTCTCCATTCTAGTAAATAAAAATTCCCCATTTACACTTTCCCAACAGCTTATAGACCCAGAGGGCCGTTATTTGTTTATTTAAGGCACATGGGCAGGTGATCCAATTACCTTAGCTAACGTGTACTTCCCGAATAGATCACATATCAACATCTGCAGTAAAATTGTGAATGAGCTGAAATGGTTTGCTAAAGGCTGCATTATACTAGGTGGGGATTTTAATCTGCCCATGGACCCTAAACATGATACATCTAATGGTCACACACTTGTTTCATACAAAATTCTGAAAGAAATTAAGATCCTTCTCCAATCTTTATCATTAGTAGATACTTGGCATTTAACCCATCCCATCGCATTTTACTTTTTACTCTAAACTACGTAAACGCTACTCCAGAATTGACATGATTTTCATCACCCAAAAAGACCTAAAATTTATCTCAAAAGCACAGATAGGAATAATCTCCTTTTCCGATCATGCACCCACCTCACTGACACTTAAAAGAAGGACTAGGCATAAATTGAATTTTAACAGGAAGCTGAATGCGGCCTTGCTTACGGATAGGGAGATTCAAACAGATATTCAAAGTAAACTCCTAAATTATTTTGAATTAAACAAAAATAAAGAGACTAACCCCCTAAACAATTGGGAGGCACACAAGTGCGTGATCCGAGGGGAAGAGAGATTTTTCATAATCACTGCTCAAAACTTTATAATCTCCAAGTTCATAGAAAACCCTCACACATAACCTCCAACAGACAGGAAGCAACTCTGGAATTCTTACAAAACAGTAAAACCCCCTCCCTGTCCAAAGAAGATGCAGAAAGCCTAGAAAAAAATGATCACCCAAGAAGAAGTGCTAATGGCTATTAAAGATTTAAAGCCAGGGAAAAGTCCTGGCCCTGATGGTTTTACCTCACAATATTACAAAATATAGGCCCAAATACTAGCGGCACACCTCGTCACAACTTTTAATTCCCTTACCTCAACTAATTGAGACACCAGCTCCTTCCTTATGGCACACATCTCTGTTATCCCCAAGCCTGGTAAAGACCAACAAGAATGCTCTAACTACAGACCGATTTCTTTACTGAATGTTGACCTGAAACTTTTAACGAAAATATTGGCCAACAGACTAAAATCATTTCTCAGCAAAATAATAGATCCGGACCAGGTAGGATTTATGCCGGGAAGAGAAGCTAGAGACAATACAATTAAATCACTTAACTTGATCCATTTCACACAACTTTCAAACACAGAGGGCCTTCTCCTATCCACAGACGTGGAGAAGGCCTTTGATCGTGTTTCCTGGTCTTATATGTTCTCTACTTGCTCTTACGTAGGTCTAGGGGACAAGATGTTAAACTGGATCAAAGCTCTGTATGTAAATCCCCAAGCCAAAATGAAGGTTAATAATATATATTCAGACCCTCTCAACATTAGTAATGGAACCAGACAAGGCTGCCCGTTATCACCAATATTGTTTATCCTTTCATTAGAACCCCTAATCAGATCGATTAAATTGGATAACTCAATTCACGGCTTTCAAATCAATAAAAAATATTATAAGCTAGAGGCTTATGCGGACTATCTCCTTTTCTTCCTTACACAGCCCCATATATCCATTCCAAATTTAAACAAGATGTTCAAGACCTTTAACTATATATCTAACTTCAAGATTAATCACAACAAATCAGAGGCCCTTAACACTTCATTGAAACCACAACAGCTGCAGCTCGCACAAGACAATTGTCCATATAATTGGGACTCAAAATCACTGCAATATCTGGGAATTAAACTAACACCAAATTTAAACTCCATTTTTGAAACAAATTTTCTCCCCCTTCTAAAAAACATACAATCAGATCTAAAAAAAAATGGTCCAATAAATACTTTTCTTGGTTCGGCAGTCTCAATCCTGAAAATGACCATCCTACCCAGACTCTTATTTTATTTTAGTGCTCTCCCAATAAAAATACCCAACTCTTTTTTCAAAATTTTGAACAACGTCCAAAGGAAATTTATATGGGCACATAGAAAACCTAGACAAAATCTAAAACTACTAACACTCCCCAAAGACAAAGGAGGTTTAGGCCTACCTGACTATCAGAGATACTACCAAGCCACTCACCTCACAAGAATTATTGATTGGCACTGCCATAAAAAGGATAAGGAATGGATTGAAATAGAATCCTTATGCAACAACAGGAATCTATACCTCCCGTGGTCAGTTGCCCCATTCCTCAACCCCGACAAAAGTTCCCACCCTCTGACGGATGCGACACTTGAAATAATATACTCCTTAGCAAAAAAAACAAACCCTGACCTCATACCCTGGTCCCCTCTCTCCAATGTCTTCTCAGTTCTCTCCACTGCAACCACCCCATTCACAGAAACAAGATAGGCTTTTAGCATACCACTGCCTTTCCGGTAACAAAGTAAAACCATTCCAGGAACTTAAAGAAAAGTTAAGGGGTCCACTTTCTGGCTATTGGGAATATATTCAAATAGACGATCTCTTAAGAAACATTAAAACCCAAAAACATGGGGGGGGCGTGACCTGCCGTGGACAGAGATGGACGCATCTCAGTGAGCTCCTACAAATCCATCGCCATCCAGCGCTTTACAAACCCGGTGAGTCAGTCTTTCACTCCATCCCTACCCTCTCCATCCCATACATTGCCACAGAGGAACTCTGGAGAACTCAAACCCTAAAAATCAGCACCGGATTGCGGCCTAGACAACCCGACAACCGTCCGGCGGCAGTTTCTGCAGCAATCCTCACCAGAGCCACCTAGCCATTAACTCAGCACCCATCTGGAAGCCCCCTATACAGCACAGCAACCCACCCCCATAAAGAAACCGCGATCCGGTGAACGGCGGCGGTACTCGGAGCGGAAGCGGCCAAAAATTTAGTCCGAGGCTTCATTGAGGCCTCCGCGACCGCCATATTGGGACTCCTTAAAGAAGAACTGAGAGACCCCCACACCTATCCCAAGAGCCCAGGGACTGAAGAGACCTTATACACATCAGCACATAGTGCCTATCTACATCCCTGAGGCCCCACTTAACCCCTGCAGTACCAACCGGCGACACAGAGCTTCCCACTCGGCGGCCATATTGGTACACCCGATCCTTCCTCAAAATTGCCTTAACCACCAACAGGCTCAGGAAACACCTACAGAAAGCATATCCCCAGCTCTAAATCAACTAATCAGCAGAAAATACCCAAGAGTCTCCCTCACCTCATCTCCAAGAACCCACCTTAGAAACCGACTTTGTCATTAACCCTCCTGGGGCCCATCCGCCCATTAAACTTACCACAACGAGAAACCCCGGCCCCCAGTCCACCGGCAACTCGAACACAACTCATCATGTAACCAGAAGCTGAGATGGCCACTAGGCCCTAAGTCCAGTGCACCATTACGGGCCATAGGAACCATCACTAACAATTCGCAACCCAGCATTGAGCAAGAACCTGCTCCAGAACCACCCCACGTTTATAGCTCTAGATGGCCAGTAAAAGAAAAGATGAAAGACCAACACAGAAGCTTACAGCTTACATGTTCCAGCCTGCAGATCACAGAAACCAAGACAACACTACTACTGCAACCTTACGGGACCGCTCACCTCATCATCCAACATCCCCTCAAAGGGAGACCCCTGCAGCGGAGATGGAGCCTGTCTTGGACAATGATTCCTCAGAAATGGACAGTACCCCCCAAATACCAACGGTCTACCCATCAACACCTTGACAACAGGGAGCCCAGCTAAGGCGAGGATGAGACTGGACACCCCAGAACAAACCACCAAAGAAATGTGCCAGTTGCCTCCTCAAGCACACATCCCCACCAACAACACAGACGCCATAGCTCTATTCCCAACTACCAACCAGCCAGTAATGGACACGTTGCTTAAAGAAATGCTGGTGTCACTAAGGAACACAATACAATCCGATATGGTATCCATGATGCACCAATTCAAACAAGAAATCACTTCTGTCAGCAACAGAGTATCTCAAGTAGAAAATCAACTGGCAACGTGCTCCGCCACGGTCAACGACTTAATAGACACCCAAAATGACCACAAGGAAGAACATGACTGGATAAAGAACAAGCTGGCAGATCTCGAAGATAGATCCCGCCGGAATAATCTGAAAATCCAAGGAATATCTGAAGAAGTACAAAACCAAGACTTGACCACATACGTCCGCACTCTACTCAAATCCATCTGTCCAGAACTCAAAAACTCAGAGCTGGTCGTTGACCGAGCCCACAGGCTCCCCAAGACATCTCACCTACCCAACACTACCCCACGGGATGTAATACTCCGAATCCACTTTTATCACGTGAAAACCCAATTCATGACAAAAGCCTGCACCATGGGCACACTACCTGATCCATACTCCCGTCTACAAATATTTGCGGACCTGTCTCAACACACGCTGCAGAAACGCAGACAGCTCAACACCATTACTAAGGCTCTACGGAACCATAATCTGGTGTACCAATGGATCAACCCGGCAAAACTTCTAGTTACTCATCAAAACACCAAATACCTTATCACGTCACTCAGTGACGGCCTACGTCAACTACGGTCGTGGGGAATTATTCCTGAAGGAGAAGGTCAAGAATTAAATCCCCGCGATGCTGGCCATGCACCAACTACCAACCCTCTACCACAACGCTCCAGTCATAAGCAACGACCTCGCTGACAAATGTTGCGATACAAGCAAATACAACGGCCCGGAACGGTGCCAAGAGCTCCAGGTCACCTTAACTTTTCACCCCAGTTAACAGTTCAATAGCGCCCACGTTTGCGCTTGTTCTACACTTCGTTTATATTTTGTTCTCTTCTCGTTACCAGCTTGTTCCGGTACATCGAACTCTCACCTGCATTACCACTAACTACGGATTATGGGTATTAAACTACTATCCATCAACACCAAAGGACTTAATCATCCCTCAAAAAGAGCATCCCTTTGGAAACTTGCAGTTCAATCCAATTGTGATGTCCTATGTGCACAGGAGACTCATTTCAGCTCTTCACAACCCCCAAAATGTAGCCACAAACTGTTTCCCCACAACTTTATTGATTGTGCCCCCACGAAGAAAAGCGGGGTCCTCCTGGCCATCAAACATACAATATCCTTCAAACTCATAGCCAACCTCTCAGATGAAAACGGCCGTTACATCATCCTAGTTTGTACCCTAAACGACATCACATACACAATTGTGAACGTATATGCCCCAAATACCCACCAGATACGCTACCTACGGAAACTCCACAAGAAGATCTCTAAAGTACAGCAGGGCCCTTTAATCTGGTGTGGAGACTTTAACATAATTGCTGATCCGGATCTAGACTCCTCGAACCCACGTATAAGGAGAACTTTAAGCCTCAACCCATTGCTTAGAGACTTACAACTTTTCGACGTATGGAGATGCCAGCATGCTGAAGAAAAGGACTACACATTTCACTCACAATGCCACAATTCCTACTCACGCATTGACTTTTTCCTGACAGACCAATGGCTCTTACAAAAAGTGTCAACATCTACCATAATGACTGCTATATGGTCTGATCATGCACTAATCTGTATCACGATAGAAGACCATCTCTGCCCTCACCCAACTCGCATCTGGAGATTAAATCCCTATCTACTACAAACAGCTCCATTCCACCAAATCTTAGAAGACTCTCTTTCTGAATATTTCTCTATTAACACTGGGTCGGTTAGCGACCCCGAGATTTTATGGGCCTCACACAAGGCATTTATCCGTGGTCTCGCCATTAAATTAGGGGCCAGAGCTAAAAGGGAAAGGACGCAGCGGCTGGAGAAACTCACAAAGGAAATTCAAATTACTGAAAACATCAATAAACGAAATCCCCATCCCGAGCTTAAAAATAAACGTTGGCAACTTCGCCTGGATCTCAGGAATCTGCTCCTGGCCAAATATGAATCCCAGCAAAAAAAGCTTAAAATGATGTTCTTCACCTCCGGGAACAAAACGGGCAAATTGTTATCCTACCTGACCAAAGCACAACGACTAAAATCGACCATCCCTCATATATACCACCCAACCTCAGGCATACGCCTAACTAATCCCCAGGAAATCGCGGATGCTTTTAGTACCTATTACGGTTCACTATATAACCTTGACGAAGATCCCTCCACTCTACAGCCCACGCTAGCAAATATCCAAAACTTCCTAGACAACATAAAACTTCCACACCTAACAAACGCTCAACTGGAGGATATAAACAAACCCTTTTCTCACTCAGAACTGAGAAAAGCTATAGAATCCATGCCCACCAACAAGTCCCCGGGACCAGATGGGATAACAGGGGAATATTACAAAAAATGTAAGAATATTCTAACACCCCCCCCCCCCTTTGTGAGTTCTTCAACGCCGCTGCCTCCTCGTCCACGCTCAGTACAGAATCTTTGAAAGCCTTAATTGTGACCTTGCCGAAGCCAGGGAAAGATACATCCCATCCGCAAAACTACCGCCCAATCTCCCTACTAAATCATGATATTAAGCTCTATGCCAAAATGTTGGCCATTCGCCTAACGGACATCCTACCCACTCTAATCAACCCGGACCAGTCTGGCTTTACCAAAGGACGGCAGACCTCAGATGCCACCAGACGAATGATTAATATCCTACATCACCTGGAAAAGACTCGAACGCCTTCTCTGCTCCTCTCTTTGGACGCGGAGAAGGCGTTTGACAGAGTCTATTGGCCCTATGTCCGGCTAACATTACAAAAATTTGGTTTTCAGGGGTGCATAGTCTCCGCCATCATGGCCCTATACTCCAACCCCTCTGCCCAAGTTTACTGCTCCAGCATGCTATCAAAACCATTTTGCATATCCAATGGTACCAGACAAGGGTGCCCGCTATCACCCTTAATTTTCAATTTGGCTATGGAACCCATGGCGGAGACTGTGCGCTCCAATCCTACAATCAGCGGCATTAACATAGGTCATAGGACCCATAAAATTAACTTATTTGCGGACGATGTCATTCTAATGATATCAGACCCCCTTCCCTCCCTGGCTTCGGTCCAACAAGTCCTGTTTGACTATGCTAAAATCTCCTATTACAAAGTAAATATAACAAAATCATTTATTCTAGACATCAACTTACCCCAGAATCTCAAAACTACACTCCAAAACCGACACTCATACAGATGGGCAGACAGCTCCATTACCTATTTGGGAATTTAATTAACTAGAAGCACTGCGACACTCTACCAAGCAAACTACTCACCAGCCATAAAAGCCCTCCAGGGAGACCTGGACACACTAAACCTTTTCTATCTTGGATGGGACGTCTGGCCCTATTCAAAATGTATAAACTCCCCCAACTTCTTTATCTATTCAGATCACTCCCTATCCCCGTACCCAATTCTTTCTTCTCAACAGTACAACGCATCCTTGGTCAATTCCTCTGGCAGAGAAAAAGACCACGCTGCTCGCGCATCACTCTACAAAATCATAAAAACGCAGGAGGAGCAGGCCTAATAAACATTAAAGACTACTACACGGCAGCCATACTAGCTCAACTCAACCATTGGTTTTCTCCTTCCTCATTTCCACCTTGGTGTGACATTGAGGCCACTTATGTAACTAACAACGACTTAGGCTCCTGGCTGCTATCGGAGAAAACCCACCACACAGTCCCCACTTTAAAAGCTGCCACTGCAGCCTTTCAATACCTCAGAAATAACACTGACACGGCCGCATCACCTATACATCCTCCCCTGCCTTTATCCGTTCTCCAGCATCACATCCCCAACTTGTCAATTCACCAATGGACATCAAGGGGAATTACCCACATCCAAGACCTATACTCCCAAGGCCTTCTGAAACCCTTTACAACTCTGCAGGACACCTATTCTCTCCCCACCCTCAGAATACTTTAAATATATACAGATGTCGCACTGCTTGCTACGAAACCCGTCCTTGCTTAGGCCTCTCCATGAACAAGCTTGGCAATATCTACAAGACAACACTTCAAAAAAAAAAGGAATCTCCCTTTTCTACAACCTCCTACACAACAAACAAATCCTCCGCAAAACCTCCCCCATTCTTAAATGGGAAGAGGACTTAGACCACACATTCCCAACCAATGGTCCACAGCACAACGCCATACCTACAACTCCACGAAATCAGCAAACTTATGGGAACTAAATCTCAAAGTCACCCTTAGATGGTATATCACTCCCACCAAAGCCCAAGCCATAAACCCGGCATCCTCCCCACTATGCTGGAGAGGATGCGGAGAACAAGGGTCCCTGATGCATATATTCTGGACCTGCCCCAAACTCACGACCCTGTGGAATAAAATATTTACCCTGCTCACCACTATAAGCGAGATACCCATCAAGAGGTCCCCCGAACTCGCACTCTTGCACATAGGCACTACAGCAATCCCGGCTCGAGCAAGAAAAATCGCCATCAATATTTTGCTAGCTACAAAATTGACACTAGCCAGAAACTGGCTTTCCTCAGATGTCCCGACCCTAGAAAACATCATACACTTGGTTCAAACCCACATTACATATGAGATTATGTACACGATATCAGAGGGAATCACAACACAGAAATGATCAGACTGGTCACTATGGCAAAACTGGGATAAACTCAACTCCAATCCTACCGTTTAATACCCTTTCACACCATCCCCCTGAGCTCGGGTATGAATGCAGGGGTTGAGGTGGGGTCCTTCTTACCACAGTATTAGCTCCCCACCGGGGTGGTTGGTTTGGGCCTTGCTTCCTTCCCTCCAACAGACACTACAACGCAAGAAATCAATTCAGGTATTCTTTACCCATGTTCCCATTCCTAACACTATCTAAAACTTTTTTCTGTATACCATAAGACTACCGGAACAACAATATACTATACTCTCAACAGTTATATATCTCTTTTTCTTCTAAATTTTTTTTTTTTTTCCTTTTTTTTTAGTCTTTCTACTAAACACCCAGTACTTGGCAATGTTAAATGTTCTTTGTAATGTTTACCTACTAATGCTCACTTTTGCATGCTGTATCCTATCTGATTCCTGTAACTGTGAACATTCAATAAAGCTTTTTTGAAAACAAAAAAAAAAAACCCAAAAACATTATATCAGACCTCTTACCCCACTGGAAGATATTTGCCTGCAAATGAGACAGACGAAAAATTCAATTTCACTAACATATGATTGGCTAATTCGTGCAGATTGCAAGGCAACTGAGATAATCAAAGAAAAATGTGAAAAAGAACTTGAATTTCATATATCAGATGCACAATGGGAGAGCGCTTGCATATTTGCACATAAATGTTCTTAGAAAGTCTGGGTTCGAGGTTTGGGTATTTTTTCGCCCCTTTTGAATAGCTGCAGGGCAGCCAATCAACAAGTGATTCACTCGTTTGCCCTTAGAAGCCATCACATCATCTCATACTAGTGTAGGGAAAGGATGCTGCCGCTGCTGTGAGGGACAGATAGGCATTATGAAATCATCTCATATTAGTATAGGGAGAGGTTCCTGCTGCTGGTGTGAGGGATAGATTAGAGTTATAAAATCATCTCATACTAGTATAGGGAGAGGTTCCTGCTGCTGGTGTGAGGGATAGATTAGTGTTATAATATCATCTCATACTAGTATAGGGAGAGGTTCCTGCTGCTGGTGCGAGGGATAGATTAGCGTTATAAAATCATCTCATACTAGTGTAAGGAGAGGTTCCTACTGCTGGTGTGAGGGATAGATTAGCATTATAAAATCATCTCATACTGGTGTAGAGAGAGGTTCCTGATGTTGGTGTGAGGGACAGATTAGCATTATAAAAATATTTTACTGGTATAGGGAGAGGTTCCTGCTGCTGGTGTGAGGGACAGATTAGCGTTATAAAATCATCTCATACTGGTGTATGGAGAGGTTCCTGCTGCTGGTGTGAGGGATAGATTAGCGTTATAAAATCATCTAATACTGGTGTAGGTAGAAGTTCCTGCTGCTGGTGTGAGGGATAGATTAGCATAATAAAATCATCTCATACTAGTATAGGGAGAGGTTTCTGCTGCTGGTGTGAGGGACAGATTAGCATTATAAAATCATCTCATACTAGTATAGGGAGAAGTTTCTGCTGCTGGTGTGAGGGACAGATTAGCATTATAAAATCATCTCATACTAGTATAGGGAGAGGTTCCTGCTGCTGGTGTGAGGGATAGATTAGCGTTATAAAATCATCTCATACTATTATAGGGAGAGGTTCTTGCTGCTGGTGCGAGGGACAGATTAGCGTTATAAAATCATCTCATACTAGTGTAAGGAGAAGTTCCTGCTGCTGGTGTGAGGGATAGATTAGCGTTATAAAATCATCTCATACTGGTGTAGGGAGAGGTTCCTGATGTTGGTGTGAGGGACAGATTAGCGTTATAAAATCATCTCATACTGGTATAGGGAGAGGTTCCTGCTGCTGGTGTGAGGGACAGATTAGCGTTATAAAATCATCTCATACTGGTGTAGGGAGAGGTTCCTGTTGCAGGTGTGAGGGACAGATTAGCGTTATAAAATCATTTCATACTGGTGTAGGGAGAGGCTCCTGCTTCCCATTCATAAATACAATAACTCATTTATAAGACACTTGCTGAATGCAGCTGTCAGGAAAGGACCGATCTCTGCCTTTCCGCGGTGGTGCGCGCGCCTGTGCGCGTTCGCGCGCTCACGTGCGCGCGCACGCGCCGGAAACGGCGCCCGGCGGCTCTATTTAAGTCAGCAGAGCCCTGCAGCTGGTGTTGTCCGCTCTACAACGTTCCCTGAACCTGTGAACCCCCGGTGACTACTTTCGTGTGATTTCCTGTTCCTGTGACCCCGGCTTTTCCCTTGGACCTGTTGATATCTGCCCGCACCTGACTCCGGCTTGTTTACGACCATCCGCTTGCCTGCTCCTACTGTACTTCTGTTGCCAGCATGTTGCCGACCCTGCCTGTACCCGACCATCCGTTTGCCCGATCCCGTTGTACCGCACCGCCTGCCAGTTGCCAACCCGGACTGAACCACTACTCTCCTGTCTTGCACGAGCTTCCTTGGACTTCTCCCAACCACCTGAAGTTTGTCCAGCCCTCGTGCCCCCCTGTGCTCCAGAGCTCCCTGTCCACACTACCAGGGGTTCTCGAACCAGGGCCGCAAGAGAGGTTGCCCCCCGCATAAGCCAGACTCTTCCACCAGGTACGTGACAGAAGCGGACAACCATGCCAGAGTCTGCGCCGGGGCCCTCTCCTATGGAGGAGCTATGCACGCACCTCGCTGGACTAACCCACGCAGTGCAAAACCTGCAGGAAGGATATGCACGCCTGGAGGATAAAGTTTGGGACTTGACCATTCCTAATCCCTCCAGCAGGGGGCACACAGCTCCCCCTATCTCAGTGACTCTGCCCATGGAGCCCAAGGTACCTATGCCTGAGCGGTTTACGGGGAACCGCAGGAAGTTCAGGGCCTTCCGCAGTGCCTGCTACTTGTATTATGCTCTCCAGCCCCACACGTTCTCCTCGGAGACCACCAAGGTGGGCCTGGTGATATCTCTCCTCCAGGACGACCCACAGGCCTGGGCTCATCGGCTTCTGGAGCAAAAGGCCCTTGAGGTCTCCACCGTGGACGGATTCTTCAAGGCTATGGCCCAGCTATATGAAGACCCACACCTGGCAGCCACAGCGGAGTCTACGCTCCATACCCTCCAGCAGGGTGATCGCCCCGTGGAGGATTACGTGTCCGAGTTCCGGTACTGGAGCGCGGATACCGCTTGGAATGGTATAAGCGG
>BLSH010392037.1:13521-25028 GCA_018402905.1 Glandirana rugosa
TGGGGGACTTATGTATCACATCTATCACATCCATTTAAAACAGTTCGGGGTATGCGTACCCGTCTTATAGCCATCTGTAAACGGCCATGTTTTTTTTGACAGTAAGACGGGCACACATACAGCCAGACAAGCTGTTTTCAGTCGACTTGCCCTTTCAGCTTGTACGTACGACCTTTTGATCGTAGTCTACGGACTCCTTTCTCTCGCGGACAACAAAGGTAGTGTCCGACGTGCGAGTCTTTGCGCAGCGTAAGATCACTGCATCCTGCGACATGTACGACAGAGGGACACGAGGTCTACAAAATGCTTGCTCGCCTACGACTGTTGTCGGACGTGTTGTCAGCATCCGCTCGTTCGTAAAACATCTGGAGCACAGGGAGACAGCATGTACAGCGTCCTACGTCACTAGAATGCGACGCGTTTCTGAGCGTGCAGCCTGTGATGGAAACAACAGGCGCTCTCTTTCCTCAGGCATCTGATGCTAGTTTTCCAGCATGCATGTTCGACTTTCCCGTTCAGCTGACTTTTGTCGAACAGACCGACATACACACGGGCAGAATGACAGTTTTTTTTGTACCGGCAAATGTCTACCGATATTCTGCCCATGCGTATGGGGCTTGACAAAATTTACCTACACTATCTACACTATGTATTCAGGGGGTGCTACACTTTTTAAACCAAAAACAATCAAACAACAAAAAACATATTTACTGCTTTTATACATGTGAAAATACTGTAAAAAAAAAGGTGCCGGGTGTATTTTTACTGTCAATCGACAAGGCTGTACTAAGGGTCTGACTTTCCTGCCTTCAATAATAATCCTGTTTACCTTTATTCCCACTGTCTAAACAGTTTCAGGGTTCTCTTTTTGATGAATGGGATGGCAGGTGGGCAGGGCTTACCCATAAATCTAGGGATGTTATTATTAAAGCGAAGTTCCACCCAAAAGTGGAACTTCTACTTTAAGGGAAGGTGACCCCCCGACATGCCACAAATGGCATGTCATTTTTTTAAGGGGGGGGGGACCAGAGACTCTGTTTTCACAGGGTCCCAGGTCCACTTCCTCTCCTAGGGCCGTGGTTCTGGAAGGAAGTTCACCTCCCTCTCGGCAATCTTCTGGGACATGTCACAGGTCCCAGAAGATACGCTGCCCATTTACAAGGCGCAGCGTGACTCGCGCATGCGCAGTGCACGCCCGGCTTTGAAGCCAAAGCTGGGTGCCCACACTTGTGATGCCAGTGCCGCCGAGGGGAGGGGTAGAAGAGCGAGCCCTTGGGCGACCGCATCGTTGGACCGTGGGACAGGTGAGAGTCCAATGAAAAGTCAGCAGCTACACTTTTTTTTGTAGCTGCTGACTTTTAACTGGATGGAACTCCGCATTAACAAAGTAAGAAGGGTGTAAAGAAAAGGGGTTTTTGACTTAAAGGAGAGGTAGGGCCAATGCTGCATTCACCTAGGTGAGTTTGTTTGTTATTATGAAATCCCACACTTCTCTTTTAAAGCAACCCTATGATTATGGGGTCCAAAGTTTTCATAGTTTGTTATAAAATTTAGCAAACAGATAATTTTTAAATTCTTCTCCTTCACTGATGTTCACTGATGACGCTGCACTGATGGGCACTGATGGGCACTGATAAGGCGGAACTGATGGGCACTTATAGGGGGCACTGATGACTTTCATCACGCTGAAAGAAAAAAAAATGATTACCGGCTTCTGTTTACATCATGTGATCAGCTGTCACTGGCTGACAGCTGATCATGTAGTAAAGGGCTGGGATCCCAAGGACTCGGTGATCACAGAGCAGGCAGCGCAAGAACGCCCATGTACACCCTCCCGCCAATTTAAGGCCACGTTGTAGCTGTCTTTCAGCTATAGCACGGGCATCAGGCGATTAAACACTAAAGCCTAGTACACACGGGCCGAATGTGGCATCGGCCGGTTCGATATAAACCGGGCGTCATTCAGCCCATGTGCACGGCAGCCGGTCCTACAGAAATCGTCCGCTTGGCTGGCTTCTGACACAGGGTCATGACCGAAAAAGGTCTGCCGACTGGCTCCCAATCAGCTCTTTCAGCCAATGGCAGAGATCGCTGGACAAGAGTGTTCTGGCATCCCCCTGTCAGCACACAATAGAACAGCAGGGGAGATCACTGTAATAACATAAAAATAGTGTGTACAAGGATTTAGGTTGGATTCACACATGATTTTGTTTGATGTTTTCACATTGAAAGCAGATTTCTTCCTAATTGCAGCATTGGTCAAATCAGCTTCACTGTGTTTGCCAATCCCAATCAAAGGACCCTGTGAATAGAGAGAGACTTCTTGAGCCCTGAATTCCTGAAGTGTTGATATTAGCCAGCATAGCTAAATATCTGAGACACCCTGGGTATCCATCTTGCTTTGTTGTTCCTACCTGAAATATTCTAATTATAGGTTACTTCACACTTAAATGAAAGTTCCAGGAAGTATAATTGGAAAGGATAGCGGCAGTTAACTTTAATGTGTTAATTACACTTACTTTCCTGTCGTCCTTTCCATGATCCATTAGCTCAATGCTTCTGGTCAATACACCCTGTACTTACAGTCCCTGCTATTCTATAATAAAGTTAGATGTTGTGTATAATGGCTGCATACACTGTATTACGGGGACTAATTCCAATACATGCAATAACAGAAATGGGAAGCATTGATCTAGGAGTACAGCTTTATTCCTGTCATTGTTTTTGGAGAGCCAAATCTCATAAAGGACAGCATGAAGGTAAGTATATTTAGAACATTACACTCACCTTTCACTGTCCTTTATTTTAATTACATTACTATATTTCCTGGACTTCACCTCTGATGTGACCACCACCATCTCCAATTTCCAATGGGTTCTTTTGAGCATTCATTACAGTGTGGCAACGTTCATTGTATTTTCATATTGTCAATGAGACTATTGCATTTATGACGTCTTTTCTTTTAGAAAGCACCTTATATGAAAAAGTAGGGAGCTGTAAATTTTTATACAATGTTTTATACAGCAGAACTTTAGCTATAGACATTGCCCTGGGGGCAAGGAGATTGCTGTGTGACAAATCATGAGAAAACATAACAAGGACAAAGGATTTTCTCCTGACTTTTCTGTACAGAACATAAACTTCCAAAAACTAGCTCCAGATGAGCTTTGTAAGCTCTGTACAAATCAGAGGCTGAATATCAGTAAAATACAACTATAAAAAACATATTTCAATGAACTGTAAAATGCACAATTCTATAAAGGAGCTTTTACATCTTGCACAGCTAAGAGTTTAAAGCTTGTGAAGGAATTAGGTTGAAAGTGAAACGTCACCTTGTCAATGAACATTGACTATTTATGGTCCTAATGCTGCTAGCATTAGTAAATAGATAGTAAAGAATATCATATTTACTTGTTTTAAACTTTTTTTTACATGTGTTCATTTACTTTCAGGCCTAGGCAAATTATGTCATACATCCGGGGGGGTTCTCAGTAAAGTCACCCTCCTGTCGGCATGCCTGAGCTAAGAGCAGACAGATTCCAGAAAGTAAATGCTTAATTAATCATCTGCCTTTACTCAAAATGGCAACGGCCAGAAAAGCTGGGGGTGTTTTTAAAAGTCATTTCTCCGCAAAATAAAGCATGAAGACATGGGTGGCAAGTTTGCTTTGAATATTAAAAATTAATTAACCACTTGCCGACCGCCAATCGGCATCTGACGGCGGCAAAGTGGCTCGTTCCCGCAAATCGCCGTCATACGACGGCGGCTGCGGGAACGTGTATAGTGAGCACGCGCGCGCCGCCGGAGGCGTGCCCGCGCGCTCACTGTGTCCAGGGGGGGCCAGGGAGCGGGTGCGGCGGCTTCGATTGCCGCCGGCCACCCGCAATGCCCCCCCCGGAGCGAATGAGCGGAGGTCCGTGTATGTAAACACGGACCTCCGCTCTGTGTGAGGGGGAAGGGCTGTGATCACAGCCTTCCTTTACGTGAAGGCTGTGATAACTTCCCTTCCCCAGATAGGCAGTCCCCCATACAGTTAGAACACGCCCAGGGAACATAGTTAACCCTTAGCGCGCCCCCTGCAGGTTAACCCCTTCACTGCCATTGACATTTACACAGTAATCAGTGCATTTTTATAGCACTGATCGCTGTATAAATGCCAATGGTCCCAAAAAAGTGTCAAAATGTTCCGCCATGTCCGCTGCAATATCGCAGTACCACAAAAAATCGCAGATCGCCGCCATTTTTAGTAAAAAATAAAAAAAAATTAAAAACCCCAAAAATGAATTCTCATCATCCGTAAACGCGACCACTTTTGCGCAAACCAATCAATAAACGCCGATTGCGATTTTTTTTATCGCAAATATGAGGAAGAATATAAATCGGCCAAAAACGGTGAAAAAAAATGTTTTTTTATATTTTTTTTTTGGATTTGTATTTTAGGAAAAAGTAAGAAATTTGGGTTTTTTTGCAAAATTGTCGCTCTTCTTTTGTTTATAGCGGCGATCAGAAATGACGCAGCGGTGATCAAATACCACCAAAAGAAAGCTCTGTTTGTGGGAAAAAAAGGACGCAAATTTCGTTTGGGTACAACGTCGCACGACCGCGCAATTGTCAGTTAAAGCGACGCAGCGCCGAATCGCAAAAAGGGTTCCGGTCCTAAAGCTGGAAATCCTTCCGGGGCTGAAGTGGTTAAATAGCATTTTTGGTTTGTGGTGCTCAGATGCAGTCATTGGTAATGAAGGGTCTGGAATTGGCGCTCCCCTGGTAGAATGATGTAAAATAATTTTCTAATTACTGAGTGAATGTCTCTCTCATGTAAGGTGCTTGGTGTAATTATAATAAAATGAATAAAATCAATAAAATCAAAAGTGATAATATCCAATATTTCTTATAAAGTGTTAATGTTCTAGTATCGTAAAATATTTGTGGTATTGTGAGTACTGTAAGTGGGTAGGCTTAAAAACTAAAAACAACTGTATCCAATTCCATAAAAAATAGAAAATAAAACGTGATAATGTGCTAGTATCGTTTTATAATGTGATGTAGTAATCTCAGGTTTATATAACTTATAAAGTGCTTGAGTGGGGTGATATATAATAGTGCTTAGGGGTCTGTGACTTGAAGTATATCCACCAGAAATATTGAAATTATTGATGTGCTAGTATCACTGAGACATGTGCTAGTATCACTAGAATCAAAACCGAATTTTACCCCTAAAACATATAAAGTGCTTCTTATTCCATATATGCAACCTTGACAGTTCTGAATGATAAACTTAAACATCTAAAAACAAGACCTGTATGCAGAATCTATAGGCAGTGTATCTGTAGTTGCTAAATTGGTACTCTACGCTATTTTCCTTAAGCTTGTCAACAGATTTAACCAGTATTAAGATCTTAAAAATGCAATTATAGTGTCCATAATGTGCAGTCCAAAATAAGATATCCTTTGTGAGACACGCGTGCTCCCTACCTTCCACCCTGCTTACCGGACAGCGCCACCCCGCACAGGGGTAAAGCGCAGAGGCGCCTGTCTCAGGCAGGTGTGTGTGGGATCCTCGGGATGGTGGTTGGTCTCTCCTTACTCTCCACTTTTTTGATAATGATCCAGGTTCCTGGGTGGATGTTTCTCCTATGGTAATTTCCTTTCCCAGGTGCGTCCCAATTTCTGTGGGCGAATGGTCGTCTCCTCTTCCAGTGTGGGTTTCAAGGTGTTGGCTAGATTATTGGTCCTCCAAGATGTATGGGATCTCCGATTCAAGGAAGGAATGGGAACAACTCCATAGTGTGATTCAGTTTAAAATGAGGTTTATTTATAAAAATATTCAAAACGAACGTTTCCAATGGTAAAAAACACAGCAAGCGGAGCTAAAAAGCTGAAAAGCCAGTCACAATCATATCCAGGACACTGAACTTCCTATTATTTAGGTATGTCCTTCCTATTGATGAAGGCAGGTACAAACTTCCTCCGTGTGACCTTGCGCTTCACCTGGCGGAACCGGAAGTGTCTGGATGTGACCGGAAGTGACGTGGTATGCGATCTGGTGTCAACTGGCGCGTTTCGTCCAATGGACTTCTTCTGAGGTGTCAGGAAGTTCAGTGTCCTGGATATGATTGTGACTGGCTTTTCAGCTTTTTAGCTCCGCTTGCTGTGTTTTTTAGTATTGGAAACGTTTGTTTTGAATATTTTTATAAATAAACCTCATTTTAAACTGAATCACACTATGGAGTTGTTCCCATTCCTTCCTTGAATCGGAGATCCCATACATCTTGGAGGACCCATAATCTAGCCAACACCTTGAAACCCACACAGACGACCATTCGCCCACAGAAATTGGGACGCACCTGGGAGATTACTACATCATATTATAAAACGATACTAGCACATTATCACGTTTTATTTTCTATTTTTTATGGACTTGGATACAGTTGTTTTTAGTTTTTAGTCTTTAAGCCTACCCACTTACAGTACTCACAATACCGCAAATATTTTACGATACTAGCACATTAACACTTTATAAGAAATATTGGATATTATCACTTTTGATTTGATTGATTTTATTCATTTTATTATAATTACACCAAGCACCCTACATGAGAGAGACATTCACTCAGTAATTAGAAAATTATTTTACATCACTCTACCAGGGGAGCGCCAATTCCAGACCTTTCATTACCAACCTTACACCCCTACCAGGGAGCACCCACTGGAGGCAGCACACCCAGACAACAGTCCAAAAGGATCCTAAGCGCGGTTTTCTCACTCTAGTCAGATGCAGTCATTGCTTCCAACCCCCTGAAGTGAAATTTACTGACAGAACACCCAAAATTTACAAACAGCAACATATTTTTTTTTCTGCCAAAAAAACATAACATTTACTGACAGAGCCATAATTTTTACTGACACTTCAAAAAAGTACATAAAAACACAATTTTAAGTGCAAAACCATGCAAATATCAATAGTTAAGCTATAATTTATAATATATTAGCAATGTGTTTAGGTTATGAGAAAAATCAAAAACCGTATTTCTCAATTTCCACAAAGGTCAGGGTAATATAACCCAACCACAGAGTTCCCCCTTACATCAGAGTCTGCTGGATTCTCCCTTACAGTACAAAGGGAACTCTGATGTAAAGGGGAATGCTGTGGATCTTGATGTAAGGGAAAATGCTGCAGACTTTGGTCTAAATAGGAACTCGGATATAAGTGGTGTCTGGTCATCAGAGCCCCCCTTACATCAGAGTCCATAGATTCCCCCTTTACATCAGAGTTCCCACTTGCAACAGGATCTGCAGTGTTGCCCTTTATATCAGAGTTTCCCCTTGCATTGTAATGGGGAATCCCACAGACTCTGATGTAAAGGGGAACCCCAAGGACACTGATTTAGGGGGGAAAGCTTTGAACTCTGATGTTGTAGGGACTCTGGTGAACACAGACCACTTTCTGCAGAGTGAATACACTAAGGTAAGAGAAGGTTACTGTATTGATATAATTGGAGATGGAGACCCTCTAAGGTGGGATTTTTTGAAGGCACAAAAATTGGTCAAATAGATATAAAAAATGTATTTTATTTATGCAAAGATTAAAATAGAGATGTAGGGTACACAATAACAATTATCATCGCCATAAGAGTTTACAATCATAGACATGATCGAGTGTACAAACACCTAATGCATTTTGGTACGAACAACCTTCATCAGAGGTGCTGGGGTGTACATTCAAAATCAATATCAGTTGATTCTGTAGAAGTAAGGAGTATATATGAGCTTAGAATCTACTGTTGCCTGGAAGAAACCAAGACTTCAAAATATGGAATAGCACTTACCAACGGGAATAGACAGACAAAAAGTTCTAGGATTTCGGGAATTAAAAATCACAAATAGATTTGATATTGTAGCCCTATAGCTCCGGAATTCACCATGAAATATCCAATCGGCTGAGTCCGTGTGTCCCCACAAGGGATCCTGGTGCCACCCTAGGGTGGCAACCCATTCATAAATGGCACCAAGCAATGCCATGACATCACTGTGCATGCACCTGTCTGCCCAAGAACAGCCGAAAATGCCCAACCCTGGATGCAATGTAGTTCCACTTTAACTAAAGTGTCAGGTCACCTAATATAAAGTGTTACATCATTAATGCGCTTTGACAGTGGCTCTTGATACATAGAGCAGGGTCTGCAGAACACCAAAGGACTTCAGAGACACATAAAAGCACACAGTTGTCAAACTGACAGACAACCCCCACTGATTTCATGTGGACAGTTCTGAGTAAGATTCTGCTATTAAACTGGCAGCCCAGACAAATATATAACAATGAAATAGCCAATCTCTTGGTGTAATCTGCAAAACTTTGCTGTCAGTTTGACGGTTGTGTCTCACTGTCTCAGCAGCTGTCAGTGTTCCTTTGGTTAGGTTTTTCTTTTTAATAAGAACTGTTCTAGTTTCAATTTTTATCAATATAATTAGTATTTTTTATTTTTTGCCATTTGGATGTAACTTTTTGTTTCCATTATTTTGTTCGCTTTTGAAGTGCTGTTAGTCTAAATTTCATTTTTGGGCTTCACTGTATTCTGTGAAGCAAGGATCTGTTTTTTTTGGTCTGGTCAGAGTTTCCCAGGCTGAGTAACTGATTGCTCTTGCCTGTTTCTGAAGAGAGCTTCCAGAAAATAGATCAGGGAGCGTCACCCACTCAGTTATGAATATTTATTAGACTTCAGCCAAACGGAAGGTAATAAATATTTAGAAGGCCTTTACAGATTGTTATTTCCTCTTCTAGAAGGGTTCTTGTTCTCCTGGGGTTACTGCCCCAGGGTGGCAGCTACAGGGTAGAGAAGATTTGCAGTTTGGGTCTCAGTTGCTGGGCTGAGGACCTGAAGAAGATTTTCTAAAGCACTGTCCTTTGTCCCCCTTGCTGAAAAGTGTAATGTGGAAGCTGGTTGGCAGTCAGCTGCTGGACATTGTGAGTAAGACCTACTTTGGGACTTTTATGCGCATTTACAGCTATAAGGATTGATGGTAAAAGTGTGTCCTCCTGTTGATTTCTGATATTGTTTTGAAGTATCCTGAATCCCTAAAACCCCTCCTGTTCAAGTTTTCTGCAATAAATGCACAAAAAGACATCCCTTAGTCTGTATCGTTGGTGTGCGTGGAACTGGGGTGTCTAGGGCAGGCAGCCTTTGTACTACTTTGGGAGAACCTGTCTACTTTCAGTAGCCCCTCTGGGGTGAGCGCTATATTAGAGAAAATGGAAAATTGTTATCAAATACTTACCGTAATTTTCCTTTCCTGGCCCATCCTCACGTCAGCACACAATGGGATAACACCTCCTCTGAAGCTTCACGGGACCACCTGTTCCTGCTAAATAAAAGACAGCCCTCTTCCAACTAAGTGTTTGATAACCTAGCCTGCGACAGGCCACTAGGGAGGGAGTGCTGAACTGACGTGAGGATGGGCTAGGATAGGAAAATTACGGTAAGTATTTGATAACAATTTTCCATTTTCCTGGCCCACCTCACGTCAGCACACATTGGGGGTATACCAAAGCTGAATAAATGGGTGGGAGAGAACAAATGAAAATAGACACTGACAATCAAAGAAAAGCTGCTAAACCAAAAGGAATTGAGCTCCCTTGTCCCAAACTTGCTGACCATGCATTTAGTTTGTAAGGTTGAATGAAGGCCACACAAGACTTTCAATCTAGCCATCTTACATATATCTTCCAATCAATCTTGACATAACTTGCCCCAAAGGCTGCCACCCCTCTAGTCAAATAAGCTTGTAATTGTTTCAGAGCAGAAAGACTTACTTCCTGCATGCCAATCACCCTGATAATCCAACAGTGGATGACTCTTGAGGACCTGGTGGCTAAATGAAAAGATTGTCCATGTTCCTCATTTGACCAAGTAAACTGTTAGTAACTTGACCATGTGTAAGGAATGGAAGTCTTCCTGCTGTGCACTCTGACTCTCGTGTGAAAACAAGGATTTCCCTCAAGGTCATATATAGTCTCCTGCAAGAAGCAACTGGATACTGGCTTCTGCACCCATGTGCAGCCCGTGAAAGATAGGGTAGAGATCTGTACCGTAAATGGAATTGTATGCCAGACCAACCTCTAGCACTGACTAAAATGTACAGGATATTGGCTAGAGCAGGGAACACAGGAGAGAAAGCTTTTGCTTCCATATATTCTCATATGTCCAGGCAAGAAGACCAACCTTAACTGACTGCAAGTGGTTCTCTGCCCCGCGAAAAGTTTATTTGCAAGATGTAAACAGGAAAATACTTTTGGTGTCCCATTGCCAGGCAATGTAGGCTACAACTGTATTATTGTCAACCTTACTCAGGTCCCCTTGAAGATCCTGAAAGGCTTGCAATGCTAGAAAAGGCTTTCTTCCATTCAAGATACTTGGGGAGTTTGCGCTCCAATGGCCTTGCACTTGTTTCTTCAGATTGTGGATTACCCAGCCCCAGAGACTGGCGTCTGGCTTCAGAATCATTCTATCTCCTGGGGTGAGAGGCATGCCCCAAAAGAAGCACAGTGGCGATGTCTAAAATTCCAGTTCTTGCTGAATTGCACAAAGATTTTCTGATTTATAGACAGCCCAGCTCATAGACTAAAGAAGGCAAATTGAAACGCCCTCTTGTGCCACCTGGCCCAAGGTACCACCGCTGCCAACAAGGTCTTCAAAAGATTTCTGGAGCTGTGCCAATTCTGTAAAAGGCAGTCACCTAAAATGGAAGTGACATCTGGCCACCGCAAATCTCACATGCCTCTGATGCTCGACATTGATTGGTACATGGAAGCAGGGCTTTTTTTCAGCCAGAACAGGGCGCAACAGCGTTCTGCCACCTATAGCAGCCCTCTCCTTTACAGGCTGTTAGTCCATACTGAAGTGGATGGATGAAGTTCTCTATATTACTTCCTTCACTCGCTGTGTGATAGCGCCGGCACCCAGGGCACGTTCCTCACACCTGATGATAGGTGCCCTGGATCCAGATGCTGCAACTGTAAGAAGTTTTTTTTAATCTGGGGCTTCCAGAGGCAGCTTCTCTCCCTGCTTGCTGCCTGTCAGATCGGTGTTGCATGGAGTGAAGCGCTCTGAAAGTCCTCCTCAGCTCTTTGCTACACTTATCTGACAGGTGACGCTGCACAGAGGAAAGGAGACTGCACAGTAGGCTGAGGAAAAAAAGCCTGTTCTACCTCATAGAACAGTGCAGACTGCACCGTTATAATCCTGTGAAGATAAACTGAGCTGTAAAATTTGAAGAGGTGAGAGAGCTGCAAAGGGAAAGGGAGGAGGGATGGCTGTGCAGAGAGAGCTGTGGAGATGACGAGGTTGTTCTGCAGAGGTCAGAGCTGGGGATGGGGTTATTAGGTTGTGCACAGTGAGAGCTGTGGGGGTGAGGAGAAGGTGAGCTGGGGGGGAGTGACCTGTGGATAGGGAGAGAGAGGGTGAGCTGTAGGGGGAGAGGGTGAGCTGTAGCGGGGAGTAAGCGGTGTACTG
>BLSH010392037.1:37207-59670 GCA_018402905.1 Glandirana rugosa
TCAAGGGGAACCCCGCGCCAAATTTAAAAAGAAATGGCATGGGCCCCCCCCCCCCCAAATCCAAACCAGACCCTTATCTGAGCATGCAGCCCTGGCATGGCAGGAGGGGGTGGGAACGAGCGAGTGCCCCCCCCTGAACAATACCAGGCCACATGCCCTCAACATGGGGAGGATGCTTTGCGATCGCCCGCAAAGCACCTTGTCCCCATGTTGATGGGGAAAAGGGCCTCATCCCCACAACCCTGGCCGGTGGTTGTGGAAGTCTACGGGCTTGTGGGGAAGAGGCTCTTGTCCCCATCAACATGGGGACAAGGTGCTTTGAGGTGGGGGCATGTAGCCTGGTACAGATCAGGAGGGGGACGCTCACCCCCCCATCCTAACTGTCTAGGCTGCATGCTCGGATAAGGGTCTGGTTTGGATTAGGGGGACCCCCACTTCAATTTTTTTTTAAATTTGGCGCGGGGTTCCCCTTAATATCCAAACCAGACCTGAAGAGCCTGGTTTGCACTGCGGGGGGGGGGGGACCCCACGCACTTTTTTTCAGAGATTGTTTTGTATATTGCCGGGAACCGGCAATACATTACAGCCACAATTTTAAATGACAATTTTTCCTATAGAAATGTCATTTTGCTCTGGCTATGTTCTACACCTCACAGAGATGCGCCCTTTTACAGACAGACTAAGGACACCCCCCAGGCATAATATTTAATGGAATTTTTCATATTTTTTTTTCACTTTAAGCATTATTAAAATCAGTGCTCCTGAAAAAACAATTGATTTAAAAACTTTTTTTTTCATTGATACATGTCCCCTAGGGCAGGACCCGGGTTCCCATACACTTTTTAGGGCAAAAACATTGCATATAAGCCTTTAAAATTAGCACTTTTGATTTTTCATTTTCGGGTCCCATAGACTTTAATGGTGTTCAAATGTTCGCGAAAACTTTTTGTCTGTTCGCATGTTCTGGTGCGAACCGATCCGGGGAGTGTTCGGCTCATCCCTATCAACCGTACGTACACCCCCAAATGCACTGATATATAGCGTACACTCAATATGCTGTGTGTGTGTATATATATATACATATATATATATATATATATATATATATATATATATACACACACACTAGACTGTATATATTTTATGACACCACATCAAGTGTACTATATACCGCACGTACACCCGTGCATGCACTGATATATAGTGTACACTAAATACGCTGTGTCTATCTATCTAATATATTCTTCACAATAATCACTAGCTACACTGAACTGCCTGCACGTCACTAGCTAAGCTCACTCTCTCTCCACGTTATTCACACACTACATACAAGTGGCTTTATATAGTGTGGGGCGTGGATTGAGGCTGCTGAGCACCCTGCCTTTAGCCAATCATATCTCTCACAGCAGAGCGCTCTGTGATTGGCCAAAGCATGCAGGTCATGTGCATGCCTTGGCCAATCAGCGGGCAGCATTTACCCCGCCATTGGAATGCATTATGGCGCAAACGCCCCATAATGTTCCGCATTCGACGAACGGGCGAACGCCCGATGTTCGAATCGAACTTACATTTCAATGGTCAACTTTGGAATTCTCCATTGTACTCCCACCTTACTGTCTTCTGGATCCTCTGGTCCTTGATGATTGTCGTCCAAGCCCTCCAGAAGGAGGCTGCAATCATCAACCTTACTCAGGCCCCCTGGCCCCAACTGGAAGAGACTGGTTGAATGCACCTTCAAATGACTTACCAGCCATCTTAGCAACTTGCTCTGGACTTGATTTCATATATAAAGTAACTTGTAGGCACCTCCACTGTGATCTGTTAAATCTGCAGCCTGTCCTATAAGATTTGGCCTCCTACACCCTTCTGAAGTTCAATAGGCTTGAGTGAAAGCTGGCAGCTTCCTCTTACTAGCCTGTGGCCACAGTCCAGACTTTTCCTCCTGACATTCACTTAATTGCATTGTTCAGTGTTTGGCCAAACAATAACCTCCCCTTATGAAAGGTTGAAGGCATGTGTACAAGTTTTGCTTGCCCTCCAGTGGCATAACCACCACGCTCTCATAGCATTGACTGAGTGAGCTATCAAAGCATCCACCAAAAGTCAGTTGCCAGGTTCAACTCCACCAGGAACTGTGCCAAATCTTGCCGTTTCCTGTGTTGAATGCCATTTTAAAGATTATATATCGAAGTTAACGCTATTGCTGGTTGACAGGCAAAATCTGTCACTGTATAGATTCTGTACAAGCCTGATGGTCAGATCACCACAATTTCCAGACGAGTTCCAGAGTTTCTGCATGCGTGTTTCTGATGCATTCTAATGCATTCTCAATGTGTTTTGCCACTTTCCAGATGTGTTCCATACAGAAACAATGTAACATTCTACTTTTGTTGACTGCACTAGAATGCGCTGCACTAGGTAATTGGAATCCAAGTTAAACACCGTCCATGTGTTCTTGATGCAGAATGAAAACATACTGGACTGCATCTGGTGTGAACAAATCTACTTTCTCATCCATAGGATCTCTGAAGGCAACTGAGTAGAGTTGATCGAACCTCTGAAAGTTCGGGTTCTGCAGGTTCGGCCGAACTTCGGGAAAAAGTCCGGGTTCGGGACCGGACTTGACCCGAACTTTGTCCCGGACCCCGAACCCCATTGAAATCAATGAGGACCCAAACTTTTAGGCACAAAAATGGCTGTAACAAAGTCCTGGCAAGTCCTAGAGGTCTGCAAAAGGAAGGAAAATGGGGGTAAGAGTCGGGCAAGTGCCCTACAAAGAAATGGGGATAGGGTAATAACTTAAAATAATTTTTAAGCTAAAATCACATAAAAAAAATCAAAAATGGAGGTGGATGTGGAGTTGGAGGTTGAGGAGGCGGTGAAAGTGGCGGTGGAGGAGGTAGCCAACACTGTTTTTTTTTTCGTTTTTGTACAAGAAATGCACCGCTGGCCGCAAATGTAGTTTTTGGAATTTTTTTTTTTTAAACCAGCAATGTAGACATTTTTTTTATTTTTGTGCAAGAAATGCACCGTTGGCCGCAAATGTAGTTTTTAGAATTTTTTTTTCTTTTAAAACCAGCAATGTAGATGCACTTTTTAATTTTGTGAAAGAAACAATAATCTGTCCCTTTAAGAGACAGCAGGAACCTCTCCCTATAGAACTAGGAGATGGTTTTAGAACAATAATCTGTCCCTCTAAGCAACAGCTGGAAGAAACTTTCCCTATAGAACTTGGAGATGATTTTAGAACAATAATATGGCTCTCTATGCGGCTGGAAGAAACTTTCCCTATAGAACTTGGAGATGTTTTTAGAACAATAATATGGCTCTCTATGCGGATGGAAGAAACTTTCCCTATAGAACTTGGAGATGATTTTAGAACAATTATATGGCTCTCTATGCGGCTGGAAGAAACTTTCCCTATAGAACTTGGAGATGATTTTAGAACAATAATATGGCTCTCTATGTGGCTGGAAGAAACTTTCCCTATAGAACTTGGAGATGATTTTAGAACAATAATCTTTCCCTTAAAGCAACAGCTGGAACCTTTCCCTATAGAACTTGGAGATGATTTTAGAACAATAATCTTTCCCTTAAAGCAACAGACTCTACCTAGTCCAGTCAGATCGTTCAGTGCAGCAGGGTAAGGTCTGTATTCTGTCCCTCAAAGCAGCAGTACTAGTATCTCTACCTAGTCCACAATCAGATCGTTCAGTAATGCAGGATGAGATGTTCTATAATATCTGCAATCTGTCCCTCACAGAGCCAGCAGCATCCTCTCCCTAAACTCTCCTGAGAGCATATGACATGCAGCACGGTGACTCCACGGTGACTCCAGCCCCACATAGAGGCTGTGTCACATGATGCACTGGCCAATCACAGCCATGCCATTAGTAGGCATGGCTGTGATGGCTTCTAAGGGCAAACCAGTGAAACTCTTGTTGATTGGCTGCCCTTGGCAGCTATTCAACACGTGGAATCAAATACCAGAACCCCGAACTGGAACCTGAACTTTTTTGAAAAGTCCGGGACACCCCAAAGTTCAGTACGGACCCGAACTTTACAGTTCGGGTTCACTCAACTCTACAACTGAGTTATAAAAAGACAAAGACACTTGATGTGCCAGATGCTAGAGGGCAGCATCCACCCCTGGAAGTGCAGTGCATAAACATACATCAGCCATCTTATTTGGATAAAGTTTAGAGAACATGTACTGTAAATTGGTCTTTTGATGAGGTCTCTGCCATTCTTCATCAAAGAGCAATTTATGCTCTATCTATCATTATGTTGGTATTATGTAGGTGTTGCTTGTGGCATGGATATTTTGCAGCATACTTTCTGCTATAGCCGCCTTAATAGGGCTTTAGAATTTTGCACAACCATATCCTTGTGAGGCAACCTGTGCAATTTCACTTCTCTGCCACTGCAGACTGCATGCAGGCCCAAAATGCACCCTGAGCTGAGCGAGGCATTTCCTATCATGCTGGCATAAACACATGTGAGCAAGTGCCACATGGAGGGCTTGGGGAGCATGATTACCTCTCACCCAAAAAACAGGAGCACTGCCTCTTTAACCACTTCAACCCCGGAAGGATTTTCCCCCTTCCTGACCAAAGCACTTTTTGCAATACGGCACTGCATTGCTTTAACTGACAATTGCTCGGTCATGCGACGTTGTACCCAAACAAAATTAACATCCTTTTTTTCCCACAAATAGAGCTTTCTTTTATTTTATTTGCTATAAACAAAGAGCGACAATTTTGAAAAAAAAAACTTTTTGCTATAATACATAACCAAAAAAAAAAAAAACAAAAAACAAATTTATTCCTCAGTTTAGGCCGATATATATTCTTCTACATATTTTTGGTTAAAAAAAATGCAATAGGCGTATATTGATTGGGTTGCGCAAAAGTTATCGCATTTACAAACTATGGGAATAGATTTATGGTATTTTGTATTATTATTATTTTTTTTTACTAGTAATGGCGGCGGTCTGCGGTTTTTAGTGGGATTGCGATATAGCGGCCTACAAATCGGACATTTTTTACACTTCTTCAGGACCAATGACATTTATACAGCGATCAGAGCTAAAAATAGCCACTGATTACTGTATAAATGTCATTGACAAGGAAGGGGTTAACACTAGGGGGTGATCAAGGGGTTAAGTGTTGCCTAGGTAGGTGTTACTAACTGTGCTGGTACCCTAGTGACTAGGGGTGGAGAGAGAAAGCTGCTCCCGATCACTGGGAGCAGCAGATCTCTACACTTTCCTGTCAGAATGGGGATCCATTTGTTTACATAAACAGATTCCCATTCTGGCTCTGTAAGGAGCCATCGCGGGTTGCCAGTGGACATCGCACCCGCTGGCCACATGCATTGGCTCCAAAGACGTGCAGTGGGCCCTTGGCAATTTGCGCAGGAGAGCTGACCTGCCACTGTGAAACATCGGCGGCTGGTCAGCAAGTGGTTAAGAGCCATCTGCCTTCATCCACTCATTTCAAAAGCAGCAGCAGGTGAACTCAGGCAGTGTTTCCAAAGGCAGACAGCAGGCACAGTTGGAGTCTGAGACAACTGTCAGACTGTCAAACCCACTGAATTACACCACATAGCGGGGGAGCTAGGACAGCACATCCAGAGGCAGAAAGGAGAATCAGAATCTGAGGTAAGTCCTTTACCTGGCAGTACTGCAGGGAGAGGGAGAGAAGCCCTCTCAACTGCAGACCTCCAAGATCATTTACGATCATTGCATGGCGACTGGTGGTTACTATCCTGTGCTGCCCATCTCCCTGCCCTGCCCCCTGTGATATCATTCACAGCCACGCTCAGACTGACAATAAAGCCAGTAGAGCAGTGCAGCGAGCTGCATATAAAAGACTGAAAAAAAGCTCCAAGGGAGAGGCAATGATGACATTGCAGAGCTCTTATAATACCACACCTGTACAGTATCAATGCTGTTTAAGCATCATTTTGCCTGCAGCCCTGGCACAAAAGGGCACCCAGTTTTTAGGAGGATTTACTGTCCAACATTCAGGGTCTTCCAACTCCATGAGAGGCTGAACATGGAGGGATAGGTTCGGCAGGGGGAGGTGCAGTAAATAAAGTACTTATCACTGCAGTCGACAGGTGGCCTGGTGCATGACCAAAAAAGAACACTTAGTTGGGGGAGGGGCTGTCTTTTATTTAGCTAGGAACAGGTGGTCCCGTGAAGCTCCAGAGGTGGTGTTAACCCATTGTGTGCTGATGCGAGGTGGCCAACGAAAACAATTAATTTGTAAATAACTTTACCAGAACCATATTTGCATTTTTGACAAGCGTAAAGCTACCTTGGTTCCCAGAGAGAAATAAGATTATCATAATCTTAATCAAAACCTACCTCTCCTATCCATGTAAACTGGCTTTTTCTCTTCTTAACCTCCTTATCGGTTATCCCAAGTGTGGCTCAGGTTTAATGTTCATTACCAAAAGCGGTAACCCCGAGCCACACTCGAGATCACATCGGAGGTTGAGGGCAATATTACTTACCTTGTCCCCAGGATCCTGCGATGTCCCACCGCTGTGTCCTCTGGTGGAATCTTTCACCCGATGCCTCTGGGTTCCGGTCTTCGTTCCCTGTGAGTGTCGCATCGCATGGGGGCAGAGCCCAGCGGCAAATTCAAAAAGTGAAACACACAGTAAACATACAGTACACTGTAATCTGTAAGATTACATTACTGTATCAGATCATTTCACAACCCTTTTGTCCCTAGTGCTTTGTCCAGTGCCCTGCATGCACTTTTATATTATATATGCCATTCTTTCTGCCTGGAAACTTGAGAATGTCCATGGCATCAAAAAAAGCATCCCTTTATGTCAAAAGGGGGTTTTGATCAGCTAGAAAATAGCTATAGTAGATAAGAATCATTTGCAGAATTGAGTGATACTGATTTGTAGGGAAATTCGTCATCAGACACTAAAAGTGACGACATTGACAATTCTGCAACTGAGCAAATTTTACTTGTTTTGATTTGATTACATTATTGAATACATTTTATTATTATTATATTATTATTATATTAATATTTTTTATATTCGTTTATAGTTATTTATTATATTATAATTTATGATTTCCTTGTTTCAAACTTTATCATACCTGGGATGTCTACTAGACTCTTGTTTGGACAGATTTAAGTGAGTTATTCCTAAGAATTACAGGCCTACAATATAAAATGCCAAATTTCTATGCGAAAAAAATGTACCACTTTGAGAAGCAAAAATCGGACATAATCATACCGCCAGGGAGGTTAACTAAACTTTTAGGTGGTTGTAAACCTAAGGTCCCTTTCTCAGTTCCGCCTGTCCGTTTTTCAGGCGGACCTGAACGGACGCCCCCTTCTTTTCTATGGAGTGGCGGATATCAGCGGTAACATGTCCGCTGTCATCCGCGGCTCTCTGATCCGTTCCATGGTCTGAAAGTCTGATGGATGGAAACCCTATTTTTCCATCCATCTGGGGATCGGATTGGATGACAATGGACAGACAGTCCGTTGTCATCCGATTTCCCATTGAGGTGAGCGGCGCTCCTCCTCCTCCTCCTCCTCTGTGCACAGTTTTTGGAGACGGATCTGTCATCCGTCGGCTCAGCGGGGATCAGCTCACTGAGCTCTGCAGAGTGTAACTTCAGTTCCCCACCCCCTGCTTTCTGGAAGTTCAGACGGGCTTAAATTCTGGACTTTGAATGGATGTATAGAAGAGAAAATTGTAGATAAACAGGCATAATTTATGTAGAAGGATTTATTTAATCTCTGTGTATCACCCGAGGCTAGTCACTTCACTAGGTATATGTAAGGGTTTACAACCACTTTAAACTATAACTCAGGTGGAAGCTCATAAAAAAATACTACACCTATTGTGTTTATGGACCCTACAACTGGACATGTTATCTGCTGCAGTTCAACTGGTTCTCCATTTGATGTAATTATACAAGCATATAAAGTATCTTTTTTTCTATTCTGTTTTGTTTTTCTTCTTTTCTTTTTCCAAGTCACAGTTTGACAGTATTGATTGTAAATGGCTTGTCCTGTGATTAAAAATTCTCAACAGGAAACTGCTAAATAACATGCAGTATCTGATTAATATTAATTTGGACAACACAGCATGCTTTGATTGCTTTCCTTTAGAAATGTGCTGTCCTCAACAGTGCATGGCAGTTCATTGTAACATTATTGTAAGTGACTCTGTCTGGAATGATGTCAAAAGAAATGTATCAGTCGTCTATTTTCACTGCAACGTAAAAAAAGTATTTTAGCTACAAGTTGAGGTCAGAGTGGAACTCTTTGTTAATATCAACATAGGTTATGTTGTAAAATTGGAGAGGCTGCCTGAAAGACATTTTGGTTGCCTGGAATTGACACAAGTAGAGCTCTCATTATTTGGATAAGTGACAGAACAGACACATGAAATGTATTGCCTTCACTATGCATTCTACAACTCGCAACCTGCTAGAAAAATAAGGTTTCAATCTTGCCAAGGTCATCATAGCTTTTCTTCCAGCTATATCTGCTAAAATGGTTGGTAATTGACATTAGGTAATAAAAAGAATACCCTTTGATGAGGACACTTGAATATAAAATCCCACTATAAAGTACATGATAATTATTGCCCCCATTAATATTGAAGAGATGGTTTTGCATTAAAAAACATGGTCTTTGACAGCTGGTAATGACTAATTTTCATAACAGTGTCTATTCATAATCTGTCTTAGTGAATAGGCTTGTCTATTCAAATAAGCAATCCAGTAAAAGTGTTTGCTTAAAGCTGAACTCTGGGCAAAAAAAGTTTTCCCTTGCAGTGCAACTGTGCCCGTACTGCTAGGGTTAATTGGTAATTTTTACCTAAAAGCGAAATACCAAAAATACCATTTAACATAAAAAAATAGAAAACATACACAAGTAAGAAAATGTCCACTTGTAACTCAAAGTCCACGTGAAGATTCTTCACTGAGATATCAAATAAATCAGTACATCCTCCACCAGTGTTATAAACTGTCACAAAAATGAATGTATGGAGGCTTACCAGACTTCCATGACCTCTTAAATTAATAGAAAGGTCATACCTCTCATGGATAGAAGCCACCTGCACACTGTAGGACACACAACTTGATAGTAGGTCAGATGCAAAACCACCCAGAGATGTTAGATTGTTCTCACATTAAGGGTAAAGAGGAACCCCAAGGGAAGGTTGTCAAGACTTCCTTTGATGCCAAACTCCAAAAAAGCATAAATGGAGACCCATGCTCCACATAGTGTGAACCAGATACCACAATTTTATTAAAAACTAGAACCAGCACTTACACAGTAAAAAGGCAGATACAATGCTACATAATCACATCAACATGAAAGTGGTTGTTAACGCTGGAATAATCTATAGTAGGGCTTTCATGTAGGTCCCGGGAATATCTCCTAAACTTGCACACTTTAGGAGATATTCCCTGTATCTGCATGTCTGGACGTCAGCAAATGCGCACTGAAGAATTGGCCCCCGGGGTGGCCCAGGGTGCTGTTTCTTTAGCATATGTGCCTTAACCAGCGGCTCCCATGCGCATTTGCGGGAGTGACGTCAGCGCGGCTCTGGCCAATCACAGCGCTGGAACCCGCGCTGTGATTGGCTGGAACTGCGGACCCGGAAGAAGCATGTTGCCGATCACAGCGGTGTGCCGAGACTGCTGCAACAGCTTAGTTCCAAGGTAAGTATTTCATAATGAGCTAGTATGGGATGCATACTAGCTCATTATGCCTTTGTTTTGCAGGTTTTTTTTTTAATGAGAGTTGACAACCACTTGAAGGACATATCCAGATCATGGCAAATATGACATTTTGTGAACATCCATGCAATCTGATTCTGGTGCGGCCAAAAAAAGGGTCCTGCACGATTCTGGTGTGAATTTGGTGCGAGCCATACAAAATAATAGCTCAAATCGCACTGCTGAAGAATCACTTGTGATTTGAACAGGAATGCGGTGCAGTTCCTGCACCGCATGGAGTGAACCGGCAATTAGCCTTCAGGCTCAGAGACCAAGACCATAACAACCAGTGCTTCTCTCTGTCTCTCTTTCTCTCTTTATATATGAGAGATTGTAGACACCAGGGTGCAGCACACTTTTCAAGATGTATTGAGGCTTTTAATGTAAAATAACAAAGGCAACACTTTAGACTACTCTAACATGTGTATTGTTTTACCTTAGAACTGGTTATATTTATTTACTGTATATATTGTGAGGCACTGGCTGGCAGGATTGTGGATGGTGTGTGTATATCCCTGGATGGAAAGTCTGTACTCTCATTGATCGATTGTACACCCTTTGGTTCCCTGAACCGATGGTATATGTGCCCTGAGGATGAGGGTCGCGGTATCAATAAGGTCTTGCATAACTGTTATATATTTTATCACACAAGTTTCTTTAGCAACATTTAACGACTTACAGGGATGCTGCCTATACAAAAGTTTAAAATGAGAGAACTCAGCAAAGGCCCGTGGAAGTTCACAGACTGCAAAAAGTAAACAGGGCAATAGACAGTCCTGATCTCTACAATCCCTCTGTGGTTTTTGAGCAGGTATTTTTTTGAGGAACAGCCTTAAGCTGGGTATACACTAGCAAAATATTTAGTGACAATTCGTACAAAAATGTGTACGAAAATTCCCAGTACATTCCAATGTTGTTCAACAGTAGTTTGTGATTCTGCCCTTCTGGGTCTGGGACGTGCACACGCGCCACCGGCATCCCGCTCCCACTGTGACTGGACACAGAGGGAAGCAATCAGTGGGTCCGCTGGAATCGATGTCCGCCGGGACCCGCCGTTCGTTCAGGACAGAAGCAGAACAGCGGTAAACAAGGCAGACTGCTGTCAGTAGGGAAGATAGTAAGCCTGTGTTTATGCAAAGCAGGAACATGGATCTTTGTCTTCCTATAGTACAAGTACATCCCACATAGTGAGTAAGCACATTTGAGGCACACATTTAACCCCTTGATTGCCCCAATGTTAACCCCTTCCCTGTCGGTGCCATTAGTACAGTGACAGAGCTTATTTTTAGCACTAATCACTGTATTAGTGTCACTGGTCCCCAAAAAAGTGTCAAAAGTGTCACTTAGTGTCCGATTTGTCTGCCGCAATGTCGCAGTCCCGCTATAAGTCGCTGATCGCTGCCATAACTAGTAAAAAAATAAATAAATAAATAAATATTCCATATACTATCCCATAGTTTGTAGATGCTATAACTTTTGCACAAACCAATCAATATACGCTTATTGGGATTTTTTTTTACCAAAAATATGTAGCAGAATACATATTGGGCTTGATTTTTTGCATTTTTACTGGATATATTTTATAGCAGAAAGTAAAATATGTTAGTTCTTTTTCAAAATTGTCTGGCTTTTTTTGTTTGTAGCTCAAAAAATAAAAAACACCAAAAGAAAGCTCTATTTGGGTACAGTTTCACGATCGCGCAGTTGTCAGTTAAAATAACGCAGTGCCGTATCGTAAAACATGGCCTGGTCATGAAGAGGGGTAAACCTTCTGGAGCTGAAGAGCTGAAGTGGTTAAACATTCACTTTTGGCTTTACCAAATAAAACCACATATTCTGTTTTTATAAAAGTTATATATTCTAGAAAATTATTCCATCCTGCTCTTTCTAATGTTCTCATCATTGCAGTAGAATACAAATGTTGATTTGAACCCCCTAATGACTACAAAAATGAACAAACTTACTTATAAGATTCTTACAATAAAATAAAATGTGGAAACAAATTCTACTTGTATATACCCAGCTTTAGCGTAACGAGTGCCCCGGGAAGAAGTCTATTCAGATTAAACTGGTCGGTCGACGGCTACACTTCGATACCGTTGCACAAGAGCAACCTCATACTTTGCATAAGTTCATTATTATCATGCTTGCAAAATCGCCTGTGATGTAAGTGCAATCTTAAATAAATTTTACCATTTGTTATACGGATTCACACTATGCCCTTTCTTTATCTTTGGAATTAACATGTGGCTTGTGGTGAAAAGGAGCAGTGTTTGGTGAGATTCCAGCATGGCCCCCTCCCAGTTCAGGTATATCCAGGATTTGAAGGAAAATAGAGAGGAGTCTTACTCACCTGCTATTTTTGAGAGAGGTGTGTAAATTTTTAGGGATAAGCTTACAGCATATCCGTTGGTGGTGGATGCATCACACACATCATATTGCATGCTCACGGTGACAACTGTATGGAAAATCTGGATGTCATGTGTGTTGGTTGCTGATTTATACCATGATTTAAGGACATTTACATTCATGTGAAACAAGAAATGGACTTATTGTTTTTCACTAAAGGATTATTTAGAGTATTTAATCACATACCTCATGTTTTTTGATGTGTTTCATTTATGAGTTTTTATTTGTTCCACTCATCCGGCTAAGTAGCATGACACTTTTGAATTAATTAGCGTAACGAGTGTCATAATCCATCACAACGAACAAGTACTGATGCCCTTTAGCTGATTTAACCACCGTTCCTACCAGGCCCATTTCTGTTTGCTCAAAAGGGACCACGATCATAGAAAATAGTACCAGTGAACTGCCTTAATGAAGCATTGGAGCTTAAATGTTTGCTTAGATATTTACTTAAAGGTTTTACTCTTTTGCAAGTCTCACTTTGTCACATCTGCTTGTAAGCTGGGCCAAAGGAAATACTAAAGAATGTGTTCTTTGGTCTTTTCATGCCACAAGTGACCCCCACATGGGATGTTTATGGGTTAAATTGAGCACTAGCTTCATATGTAGCCCAGGTACTACCAACTGTTTCACAACATCACCCCAAATTTTATTAATCTGATACAACAATCTCTGGCTGACTACAATAAGAAGAAACATAAACTCCTCCTGGTATACCAATAAATTTAGGGGTCACTGTGGACACCTGTGACTCACCAGTTAACATGGTTAACAGAAAAGATACACTTTCATCAGTGGTCATCCCTATGGAACTAGAATCAGGGTGGACACTATGTAATTTTGAGGTTCTAGATCTTTTTCTCCTTCACTCCACAGTTACAGGAGGAGTGAAAGATAACACTGTACAACAGTAAAAGGGATACCACTACTTCATGGCAGAGAGTTCTATAACTGGTTTCAAAGGTCACCACGGCAGTGGGATACTTCTTACAGTCACCCTGATTCAGTCAATCCTACTGAATGAGAGGTTGATAGTTCATGTCTAGGTACAGTATGTACTAGGGTAACCAGACTGCCGAAGTCTAGGACGGAACATACACTTTTCTCACTTATCTTGACCACACAATTCGGCATGTCTGGATCAATGACCAGACCTGGGCGGGCAAATAGGAACATATCATAGAAAAAACACACAGCGCTGCCTACCTCCTACATATACACAAACAATATGAAAAAACTAAAACATTTGCAGCTACACCAATAAGTGATTCACTCAAACTTATCAAGGTTATGTGATAGGCGGTGCAGCGCTACTTAAAGTGCAGACCCAAAAATAAATATATAACATAGTCGCAAAAGTCCTTCAAGTAAAATATAAATACAAAATCCTCAAAAAAACACACCACTACAGTGTTCATAAAAATAAATAAAATGCAAAAAAAGAGTTCATATGTCTACTATTTCAGTGAATAAGTGATGCAAATTGGTGACCAAATTAATCTTCCTTTGTTGTGATATCCAACCACCGGGTGTAAAACCTGCTCACCTCACTGCCGATGTTATGGGGCATAGACACACCAATCTCTTAATGGTCCTCCCGATTCCAATGTTTTCCCAAACACTTCGGTCCACTGAACTCTATAAGCTTCCCAATCTGGGCTGTATCCGGGATAGTACTGTTGTATAAAATCTCCGCTCTCTTGAGGGTCACTCGGCCACACCGCATGCAATATAAATGGGAGACTATATAGTGCTCTCTGCTAATTATGTTTATTAAAAACCCATAATTGAAACACTTACAGAAAACATAATTGTTACAAGCATAAAAAGCCCACCTGGCTCACTCACCACCTCCGGGCGTATAGGGGACAAGCTGTGTGACGTCAACGAAGTAGGTTGCTCTTCCTAGACACGTGTGTCGCCTGATTGGGCTTCCCCAGTAGGGTGGAGCTACCCTTTGGCTGACATGCTAATATACCTTCCAAGTCACTATAGCAACCTACTTCAGCGTATCTTCAGCAGCGATGGAATCTGTGTAACACCGGGATGCCAATTAACTCCGGAGTTACTTCTCACCCCCTCTCTCCACCCGTATGGCTAATCCTTGGAAAATATCAGTACAACATGATCCCATTACTGCTTCTGAGTACAGCCTACCGAATACTATATCTACACATATAATATAAATACATATATGCGACCATATAAAACCAAAACCGCATACAATGAACATCTATCTCCGTATATTATTTCTTGAGTTAACTGTTTAAATCTCTAATATGTATACAAGTATTTATCCTTCCTAGATTCCCCATTATATAAACTGGGGGGATAGTATTAATTGCTCACTATAATTACCTTCCCAATATTCAATTATATTAATCAATGATAAATGCTCACTACAATTTCCCTCCCAATATCCATATACATTAATTCTAATTATTCGGGGGATTAATATAAATACTAAATATGATATTCCTCATATAAAATCTCAATACATATAACAGGAGATAAAAAAATAATATAAAAATGTAAATATAAAAAAAGATTTAAGCATATTTTAATATATATAGCAGACCAATTTAGACTAAAACATCAACAAACTTTACAGGGGAGATATGATAAACTATATTATTCGTACCACTTTTAAATATATATAGCAGGTAAATTTATATTAAAAATATCAATCTAAATCAAAACTATTTCAGGGTAAATATGATGGACTACATTATTCTTGTTACTATAAAAAGAGCTAATTATTACTAATGAAAAAATTTAAGTCAAACTCTACGCTGAGACCCCCAGGCGTTAAAACCTGGGTCTCATATATCCAAAATGACTCAAGTTGACTTAAATAACAGGAAAGCAATGCTAGCGCGGTCATCACCCAACATGTTTCATTCAATAGAACATCATCATCACCCCAGATGATGTTCTATTGAACGAAACATGTCGGGTGATGATCGCGCTAGCATTGCTTTCCTGTTTTAACCTGTCTGTTGCCGGCTGATATCAACTTTGATGTAAGTGTACATTATATTTTAAATACATTTTATATTGATTTACGATATGTGGAGCCCTCTGTCTCCTTATCTACCCATGGTTGGATATCTCTTGAAATGAGCACCATTGGAGACTCCCCCGGATGCTGATCGGCATTACGGAACAAAGCTACACTCCTGAACCCGGATCCTACCTCTGGAGACCTCCATTGGGGACACACTCCCAAACCAGCCTGTATGACCCATGTTGCCATATGGCGCATGTGTCCTACGAATCTGGTAAGATTCCATCTATATCACTACCTGCATTCCTTCACTTCTACTCCACTGGAATGTGATCAGTGTTTACATCTAATTCGAAGAGAAAATAAGAATATATATGAACTGCATTATTCACGAACACAAATTTTTTAATTATTTGAATATTTTGGATTCTCGTTTTTCTACTTTATAGTTTTCCCATTAATAAGTTTTGGTCTTTTTTGCGATTCACAATCACATGTGTTTAATATATGGACTATTTTTAAGCACAAGCTTCACCTCAGGTACCACAAGAACTGTTTATATTGATGGTGTTGTTAATTTATGTTTACCAGTGGTTTATGTATTTTACCCTTCAACATGTAGCCTATAGGGTCCTTTTATGACATCACGTCAGACTGTGCCCTGTTCGCTTTTGTACTTTATTATGATATATACAGTATAGTGTAATTCATTATTTATAGTAATAATTAATTGTAGTAAGTAATCATTTAATCACTTTGCACTTTAAATTACTGAATTTCCTACCCAATTATTTTTAGAAGCCACTCACACTGAGATATGTTGCACTTTTTTTATCGCCACACATTATTATCTATGTTTTCTCATCCAGACCCCCTTCACAGACATTGATTTTCAGCCATCCAAGCCCTTTTAGGATCCGTGCAATAGTAGGAAAGACCTTCTGCATAGGACTATTACACTCCATAAGTGTACTACATCGATACATCAACGCATGCTTTCCACACCTATGATGGTCTGTCCATGAATCCTATGGGTTATTGCGAGATGTGCTGAATGTGGTGGATGAATAGGATGTGTGACCAACAACACCTGTGTTGTGATTGAGAACGTTATCAATATTTTAACTTGGTTTGCAACAGTGGTTGAATTCTCTTTTTGTACTATTGTAAATTCATTCAATAAAGTTTACATGTTTTATGACCAAGGGTTCCTGTTTACAGTGTCTTGGTAATCTGTATTATTTTTTTTGCATGTTAAGCACTTTGGAACCACACCTTCACTCAGGTGGGGTCTTTTTGATTTGGGTATAGGGCTCTGGATTAGAGCCACCCCATTTATGTTACATACACTGGTCTGAACGGGTGAATTTTACACAATTCTTTTGAGGCTAGTTGGATGTGGGATACAGTAGCTGGGTATCCCTTCTGGAATCATCAGATGACCAAAAATCTATACTGTGTTATTTTCTACCACTGATGCAATTTTATTTAGTGGATATACATATTTGGGTGATCCACATGGCTTACAAATTAGAAGACAAGAAAGATTAGGAGATCTCCACAGCATTTAATCCAGAGTCCACGGCAATTAATCCGTCCCAGGAGCCCCTTAGGAAACTTTTTAGAAATCATAAGAAATTGATTATTAAGCATTTGAACAGGAAATGGGATATCTCCTCCCTGAGTTCCCACATCGCCCAGGGGGTGATTCCTCATGGGCTCAGGGAGAGGGCAATCCCGGCAGAGCATCTACATACTCCAAGGTTCCTGGAGAAATGGAAGAAAAGTTGCCTGGATAGAGGTTTGGAGGTAATGTGGTTAATTGTGGAGGAGGAAAAGGCCCAATTAGATGAAATTCAAGGTGAAATTGAGGAAAGTGTGGCACTTTTGGAACCATATAAACAAGAACAGGATTTTGAGAAACATAACGAGTATTTAAAGAAAGAGGTAGAAAGGGTGCAGAAAAATCTTAAAATGAATAAACAAGGAAAACTCCGTCAGAACATCAAAGATTGGGAAAGTGATTTGGTCTTTGATTTTCAGTTTCCCATGGGCGAAGTAGGTCCAGAAGGGGGAGAAATAGCAGACCATCAAGGAGTGGGGTCTCTTGAACGGAAAGCGAAGTAGAACAACCTGAGAAGTCGGTGACTTTTTTAGACAAAACCGACACTGCATCAAATGACCCAGGCCTTTTCAAAACGTCAAAAACAACCAGAGAAAGAAAAAAGAAAAAGAACTAGAAAAGGAAAAAGGAATAGAATCAAAAAAATTCCACAGGCAGACTCGGTCAAGGAATCGCAGGAATTAACTTGCATAACCCCGATAGTCTAAAACTCTGGAAACAGTGATTTGCAAGATTTAAAAGTAGTTAACCTTTCAGGGTTTCCACTCGGTACACATTACCGAGGGCCTGTCATTTTCTCAGTCGGCCATCATGAATGAATTTGAGATCTTCAAAGACCTCAATTTATTCTTGAGAAAAGTGTTAGTTATTGGCATAGAAGTAAGGAATCCCACCCCTCTGGCACAACTAGGACAGAGATGGATAAGGAGGAAAAAGAGGCTCTTGATGCCCTAGTTTCTCTGTTAGATGAGAACCAATCTAGTAATATGGAGGAAGAATCACCCCCCAACTGCTTCCTCTAGATCCTCTGGTATCAGGATCCTCTCTACCAAAATGCCCCCATTGTCTAAACACCAATGGATCAGTGTCTTTTTGGAAATGGTCCGGTGTGACCTTCACAAGGTTAATTGGGGGTGGAGAGGAATTGATAATTTAAATGAATAAGAGAGAAGGGCACTTCATGAACTGGAAACAGCCCCGAATTTAGTAATACATGGGAGTGACAAAGTGGGTAACATTGTATTAATGTCGGCCGACCTATACAAAAATGAAGTTAGGTGCCAATTAAGTGATCCCCACATATACAACAAACTTTCTTGCAATCCCTTTCAGTGGTATACAAATTGAACCGTATTCTTAGCATGGCCCATGATGAGGGCCTGATTTCCCAAAAGGAATGGGGGTTTTGAAGGTTGGGGAGTTCAACACCCCAACATTCAATGTGATCCCCAAGCTACAAAAGAGTCTCACAAATCCACCTGGGAGACCCATTGTGTCAGCAAATAAGGGGCCTTTTTGAGAGAGTTGGAAAATTTGTGGATGGGTTAATCAAGGAATTGGTGATCAACCTTCTGTCTTATGTACAGGATACACAGAATGTCCTACGCAGGCTGTATCGATGTACCTTACATACAGCCATTTCTGGGTAAGGTACATCGGCGACGTGCTAATGTTATGGGGGGCTCGGAAGAACAACTCATTGAGTTCATGAGTGAGCTAAATGCGATTGATAAGAATATCAGGTTGACATATTCCTTCGATGCACAGTCAGTACCTTTCTTGGACCTCATGAAACACAGACATTTAGGAAGGACACTGCAGCAAATACCCTATTACAGGCCAAGAGTCATTATCCTCCCTCCCTGATACGGGGCATACCTGTGGGTCAATTTAAGAAAGAGACAGGTGATCTATATGCACATTTCAGGGAGAGAGAATACTCCCATAAGAATCTCAGACGGGCTTAGGCAAGAGTGAGTGCTAGAGATAGAAAAGAGTTGATTGGAAATGGGGGCAGATCACATAAAGGGGCCACCCCCGCTCAGGCCCCTGATTACCAAGTACGGGGCCGAATGGGGAGAAGTCCATGAGATAATGGCAAAGCATTGGCACCTTCTCACAAAAAACCCTCTACTTCAGGAAATAATAGGACCTCGTCCCTTGATGGTGGCGAAAAGAGGCAAAAACCTTAAGGACAGTCTGGTGCACGCAGAGTTTAGGAGGACTCCCTCAACAAATTGGCTGTCTGAGTGACCGATCAGACTCGGCATGTACAAATGTGGTAGATGTAATGTCTGTTGTTTTGTGGATAAAACCGATAAGTTTTCAGATGCAGATAACATCAAACAGTTGTGAATTAGGCAGTTCATCAATTATTCTACCTCCAGAGTGGTATACATGCCCACCTGTCCGTGTGGAAGGCCTATATAGGTAAAACCGAAAGGCCTTTGAAGGTACAGATAGGTGAGCATATTAACAGCATCAAGAAATTCGAAAAGGGGGATGAAAAACCTCTGGTGATGCACTTCAATGAGTTCCACAACAGGGACCCCACTGGATTAAAGGTCAAGGGTATTTATGTCCTGAACCTACCATTACGTAGGGGGGACTTCAGCACCATATTGCTCCAGAAGGTGAAAATGTGGATTTACCTTCTGGGATCTATGATGCCAAGGGGGTTAAACACGAAATGCAGTTTATCTGTGTTTTTGGAGCCATAGATGGCCCCTGTGTATTTTGAGGGTAACGATTTTTATGTATGGGGGGTTGGAGTTCCAGGTGTTTGGACCCCCCATGAAGTTACATTTTGCTTGGTTTTTCCAATTACTCCATCGGGCCCCCCTCCCATGGTAGGGGGTATGCATAGGTTCCCCTTTATTTACCGGAATTCACTAGTACTACCAAGCTCAGTATTGAGCTCTTGTTCATCTCTGGGCCATGAATGGAAATGATTTCTAGCAGAACTGATGGGTTGATTGGCAGAACTGATGGGCACTGATAGGTGGCACTGATGGACACTGATTGACAGCACTGATGGGCACTGGTTGGCAGTACTGATTGGCACTGATGAGGCTGCACTGATGGTCACTGATGAGGCTGCCCTGATGGGCACTGATTGGCAGCACTGATGGGCACAGATTGGCAGCACTGATAGGCACTGATTGGCAGCACTGATGGCCACTGATGAGGCTACACTGATGGACACTGAATGGCAGAACTGATGGGCACAGATTGGCAGTACTAATAGGCGGCACTTATTGGTAGCACTGATGACCACTGATAGATGGCACTGGTTGGCAATACTGATGGGCACTGATTGGTGGCACTGATAGGGCACACTGATGGGCATTGTTTGATACTGATAGGGGGCACTGATTGGCACTGATAGGTAGCACTGATGGCCACTGATAGGTGGCACTGATTGGCAACACTGACGGGCACTGATTTGGTGGCACTAATAGGCAGCACTGATGGGCATTGTTTGATACTGATAGGGGGCACTCATTGGCACTGATAGGTGGCACTAATTGGCAGCACTGATAGGCACTGATTGGTGGCACTGATTGACAGCACTGATTGGCATTGATAGGCGGCACTAATTGACACTGATAGGCAGCACTGATAGGCAGCACTGATGGGCACTGATTGGCAGCACTGATTGGCACTGATTGGCAGCACTGATTGGCACTAATAGGCAGCACTAATTGGCACTAATAGGTGGCACTGATAGGCAGCATTTGTGGGCATTGATTGGCACTGATAGGTGGCCCTGATGGGCACTGATTGGCAGCACTGATTGGCACTGATAGGCGGAACTGATTGGCACTGATAGGCGGAACTGATTTGCACTGATAGGCTGCACTAATGGGTACTGATTGGCAGCCCTGATGTGCACTGATAGGTAGCACTGATGGGCACTGATAGGCATCACTGATGGGTGACACTGATGGGCACTGATAGGCAGCACTGATGGGCACTGATTGGCACTGATGGGCACTAATAGGCAGCACTCATGGACACTGACAGGGGAGGGGGGTTTCACATTCAGCAGATAGTGAGGCTTGCAAGAGACGCTCGTTGTGTGTGAAACTGTCAGGTAATATAACTGCTTGCAGGGAGAAAAACCAGCTGTCAAAACTCAGTGGTGATATTGGGGGTGGGCAGGACCAAGCAGCTATCAAACACGAGACAAAGATTGGGTTGCTTAAGATAGCGGTGGAGCCACATAAATATAGCGGCCCGTCCAGACCCCATCCTATTGGCTGGTGTTTGATAGCTGTTCGGTCCCGCCCACCTCCAACATCACCACTGAGTTTTGACAGCTGGTCTTTCTCCCGGCAAGCAGTTACATTCCCGGAGAGTTTTACACACTGGGTGGCTCTTGCAAGCCTCACTGTCTGCTGCATGTGAAACAGTTTCACTCCTTGGATGCAGCATTTCACAGCAGCCCAGCGGGCAGGCCCCATTCACACCTGAGCGTTTTTGTAGCCTGAAGCTACAAACCGCTGGAGTGCAAAAAAATCAATGATTCTCTATGAAGATGGTTCACATCTCCACTCAAAAACGCCTGAAGCCAAAAGCCTGAAAACACCTGAAGCTCAAACAAGTTCTGGAAGTATATTTTTCAGGCAGATTTGGGCGTTTTTCTGCTTTTTACATTGGTGACATTTTGACCTGTACAAAATTGGGGCAAAATCGCGGTAAAATTGCGCGAATTTCTGCCTGAAAACTACACGCTCAGGTGTGAATGCAGTCTAACAGGCATGAGGTGATGTGGGTGTGTCCAGGCACACCCAGCACACCCCGTGCACACGTCTATGAGCACAGAGAATGCACTAATAGCTAGTTTAAACAATGAAAATATTTTAAAAGTGCACAATACCTTTAAAGTATAACTAAAGACTCACATAAAAAATACTACAATGCCGCTGCCTTTATATTTTACAGCCTGACCTCAAAAAGCAAAATGTAATGATGTTGAAAGATGTAGTTCTGGGGACTGTCCATATCAAAAGCAACTGACCAAGCCCATGATGCTAATCCCTCCTCCCAGCAGCTTTCCTTATAAGAACTGTAAAAATCTGCTATTGATATCAAATCTGTTCACTAGAGGAATACGGTAAAAGAAAAAAAAAGAAAATAATTAGAGTTGAGCGAACACCTGGACGTTCGGGTTCTGCTGGTCCGTCCGAACTTCGGGACAAAGTCCGGGTCCGGACGGAACCCGAACGATCGCAGGACAACGAACCCCATTGAAATCAATGGGGACCCGAACTTTTAGGCACAAAAATGGCTGTAGCAAAGTCCTGGAAAGCCCCAGAGGGCTGCAAAAGGAAGTAAAATGGGGGTAAGGGTAGGGCAAGTGCCCTACCAAAAAAATGGGGACAGGGAAATAACTTTAAATATTTAAAAAAAAATAAAAACATAAAAAAAGCAAAAATGGAGGTGAATGTGGATCATCTTCAAACTGTGTCTGAAAAGTATTAATTAACGGTAGAAACCATATAACTGTTCTAAAATCATCTTCAAACTAGGCCCTACAAATAAATGGGGATAGGGAAAATAAATTAAAATCAAGTAAAAAAATGGGAAGGGGGGTGGATGTGGAGTAGGAGCCTAGAGATTGACTAGGCCGTGACCGTGGC
>BLSH010392037.1:63358-102898 GCA_018402905.1 Glandirana rugosa
TGTGTAGAGACGAAACTCACTAGACTGACGTGATCCATCTCCGAAGACGAATCTCCCTGTCTAAGAACAAGTTTTTGGTAACGGATGAGGATATCCCGGTCGACAACGACATTCACTGTGTAATAACAAGCTATAGGAGTAGGCAATGGTTTTTGAACAAGAATCTGTCCCTCTAAGCAGAAGCCTCTACCTAGTGCAGTCAGATCACTCAAAGCAGCAGTATGTGAAATCTGAAATTACTCCCACAATCTGATCGTTGTGTACGATCCCACAATCTGATCGTTGTGTACGAACGTACGATCGTTTCGTTAGACAGAGTTTAATCTGCAATCTCCAACTCTAAGCAGCAGTATTTGAAATCTCAAATTCCCCCAACAATCTGATCGTTGAGCACGATCGTGGCGATCGTTGTTTTAAGCAGAGTTTGATCTGCAACTCAAAGCAGCAGTATTTGAAATCTCAAATTCCCCCAACAATCTGATCGTTGAGCACGATCGTAGCGATCGTTGTTTTAAGCAGAGTTTGATCTGCAACTCAAAGCAGCGGTATGTGAAATCTCTAATTTCTGCTATCTGTCCTCAGAGCAACAGCACAGACAGCAGTAGTAATTAGATGGCTTCTAAGGGCAAACCAGTGAAACACTTGTTGATTGGCTGCCCTGCAGCTTCTCAACACGTGGAGTAAAATAGCAGAATCCCGGACCGAACCCGAACGATTTTTGAAATGTCCGGGTCCGGGTCCGTGCCACAGACACCCGAAAGTTTGGTACGGACCCGAACGTTACAGTCCGGGTTCGCTCAACACTAAAAATAATGCTGGGACATACTCTAGAAAGGGGATAATGAGGTTTGGGTGTAATTTTATGTCATTCCTATACAAACACTTGAAAGCAGAGGCAGCAGACTCCAGCTGTCTGATACTTGCTGTTTTAGCTGTTTTGGATGACATTATGGTTACCTGTGGGGCATATCATCAAAGTCCGCGAAGAGAACTCTTTTACCAAACTGCCATTTTTCAGCCAGCAGATTATCATTTCTCTACTTTATAACAAAGATAAAAGCAAAAAAGTTTGTTTTTTATGTTTATTTTATTTTAATTATACTAATGTGGTAGAAAAATGAGGCACAGAAGTTGATATAGCACACCTTTTATGTTTTTTACATTCCTTTCATTAATTTTTAAAAATGTCAAAGTGCAAACTACAGGACTAAAGTTGCATTAAAATGATTAAAATGCTTTTTATATTTACCTCTTTTAATTTGGAAGAAGTGCAGCTCTGCCCCTTTACTGTTTAACGTTCTGTTGATGATATTGGCACTGGGATTCTGCCTGCAAGGGTGCTGTTTTACTGAATCACTCAAGGGCATTCTTTGCATTCTCTGAATCAACCAAGATTCATTAACAGATCTCTGATGTGAGAAGTGCTGCTGGCACATGTTCTAAAGCACTGGATACCTTTTAATGATGCATCTTTTGTTTTTTCCCCCCAAAACTTAGTGACTAGAAAAAAGCAACACATTTTTATATAGAAGCTTTTTTGCATCATTTAGACGTGTTGGTGATTATTCAGTAAAGCATTTACAACACTTTTCCATTGTTATGACCATATTATAAAAAACTGCGCTAAAATCATAAAAGCCATGGGATAGTTTTCTTTCTATTTCCAGCAATAGATTCAGGTAGTTGTTATGTGTGACACGTACACATTCTGGTGCTATGGCTGTGACAAATTCATTAAGAAATGCTATGCAGCATTCACCCCCCAATGGGCCATTGGAAATAACCCAGGTCTCCCTTTACCTGTTGAGAGGCTGCCAGAACCAGAAGCCAGTTCCAAGCACACTAACAAACACAGGCTCAGTCTAGGGGATTTGTAGATTTATTGCAGTGATTGAACAGGACCAAGAGATGAGGGTGCAGGATACTCCAAATGCAAAACAGATACAATATGACAGATTCTCAAGCAAATATCCTTTAGCAGCCTTTGCTGGAGGTAAAGTGGATAGCCAGCTAATGAGACTATGTATGAGCAGTCCCAGACCTTACAGCAATCTCTGGCATTTAACCCCCAAAGCGCATGCACACCTGGAGTCCTATGCAAAGGCCCTACTCACAATGTCTAATGACAGCTATTGTCAACCAGCTTCCATGCAACACTCTTCATTGATAAAGGAGTCCTTCTCCTGCCCTGATTCCTATGGTAGTGCCATGCAGCAAATGTTTATCAGTCCAAGTTCTTCCAGGCCCTCAGCCAAGCACATACTTAGGCCTAGAAATAGCTATTCAGTACACAGACTGCCTTCCATGAGCAGAAGCCCCAGGGGAAGACTCAGCTGAACAAGCCTCCAAAACATTTATCTTCTCCTCAGCCACCTTATGTGTGCCCTGTCTCAGGGATTGTCTGAGATCAGATAAATATTCATAACCTAGTGGATAGACTCTCCTACTCTATTTCTGGAAACTTCTTCCAGAGGCAGACAGGAGCAATCAATCACCAAGGTTAGGGAAACCTGGCCAGACCTAGAAAATAGATTTTTGCCAACTACAGTACAGCAGAGCCAAAAGCTACATTTAGCCAGACTATGGCAGGGTGCTACACATCATATCAGTGATAAGAAAAATGTAGACAAAAAAGCCCTCTTAGATTTCGTTCACATGAGTGATGGCACCCATTCTGCATGCAGGCAATTCGCCTTCCCATTTGTAGGTGGGTCTGTGCCATTGTTACATGGGAAGAGGAGTCTCATAGGGGAAATGAGCCCTTAGAGATTCCATACGGTTCCTTGAGAAAAGAAGTGGGCTGTTTAGACACTGAACTCTCCAGAGACTTTGGTGGCCATTTTTGGGTGAGGGAACTTTTTAAAAAAGGGAATCCATGTCACTTTGGTGCGCTTCTAGCAAGTGCATGGTCAGAGATAGGAACATGTTTGTGAGTGAGAGTGTAAAGCATAGGGAAAGGTAACTGTGGAATGGGGACAGCACAATTGTTGATACTTTAGTGTTCAGAATGAAGAAGTGGAGCAGGTGGGAGGTGCTACTTCAGCCTAAATACCTCTTCTTATGGAACACATACCTGTTCGCCAAGCCATTCTTTGGTGATGCAGTTGGTGAATACAATGCTGAGCATTTCTGCACCACTCTGCATATACTGTGCAAATATACATATTTGTGCCAAAGACTGTTTGGGAGTATTGCACAATAATAAGAACAAGATAAAGGATACTGTGCTTTACACAAAGTGTGTGGCTGATTACTTCCAACTCAAGGTACTTATCTTAGGCCCCAGCTACATGTGTGCAGGCTGCCTTTGTTTGTTGCTCCTGCAGCTGCCTAAGCTGTCTGCATGCAGCTCCCGGCAATTGCAGGTGCAAAAACAAAGGTACCTCATGCAGGATGGGTGCCAACACCTATCTGAATGGTTGGAGGTCCAGTGAGAGCGGTCATTTTCTTGTAAATTTTCCCTCTCTTCAGACTCACACACCCATATATCACATGATGCAATTAAAAATGTGTGCAATTTCCAAGGTGTACAGCGCAGCTGAAAGAAAAAGAAGATAATATATTTTTTGAGCTGAATACTTGCTCTTGTATCTCCTTGGCAGCAGAGTTTGTGCTGTCACCTTTACGTTTTTTTTTTACTCTGCCCCTAATCTGTCCTCCCTTGGCACAGTCTGTCTCTTACCTGCTTCTTCCTTTACCCTCGGTAGCCGTATGACTTCATGCTATCAGCAGATCAGGCTCTCACAAAACTCCCTCACTGCTCTGATTCTCGGAACAGTCAGCGTGCTGAAAATAGAAGACAACTGTGGATGTGCAGTGCAGGATGAGTAGTTGAATTATTTGAATTTAAACAGAATAGGTACTTATTTTTAATGTTACATAATATAGCTGGTGCTCAATATTTGGAGGGGAGCGTCAAACAAACCACGGGAGACAGACAGTGGCGGTCAGTGGCCTTACCTTAAGTGGCCGATGCTGCTTCTCACTCCAGCTTGCAGAGGGAAGAGCAAGGGCTATTGCTTCTCTTCATGGCCAAACAGGAAATGGGTCCTGAGATCTGATTGGCCAGAAGTCCTAAGACTCCCTCACCAATTGGGTCTCAGTACCCGCTTCCTGATTGGCTGGGAGGAGAAGCAGGAAGACTTTAGCAAATGTTAATTTGCTAATGTCACACAACTAGGTGGGCTCAGGGTGCAGTGCTTTGCGCCCCAAGTCCACCCTTTTTTGAGGCCAATTAGAGCCTCAGGTTCTTAGAAAAAAACAAAAACATTGAAATCCATGCTTCCAGCTCCCTGCATGTAGATAAGGGGCCGGGCGCATGGATTAGGGGAGCAGCACTCCTGTGCCCCTAATGGATGGGCCCACTGATAGCCACACTTGCAAAAGGGACCAGCATAAAGTAATCTGTCACCACTTCATTTTTTGACTAAGGTTCTGCTTTTAAAGTGTCATTAAAATGTTGCTAAACCTAATCACACCTTTTTCCATACAATTTTTTCCACATAATTGTCTACCTGTAAATCACTATACTCAGTGGCGGCTGGTGAATTTTTAGGATGTGGAGGCGCCAGGCCCCGCCCTTCATTGACCCCTCCTACTTCTCATAAGCCCCACCCCTTATAGAATCCACCCACTCCGCCCCCTATATTCCACATATTGTGTCAGGAGTATACAGCTTGGCATCACAGGTGGGGTATATACATCCAGTAACAGTATACACAGCTCAGTATCACAGGTGGGGCTATATACATCCAGTGACAGTATACACAGTTCAGTATCACAGGTGGAGTATATACATCCAGTGACAGTATACACAGTTCAGTATCACAGGTGGAGTATATACACCCAGTAACAGTATACACAGCTCAGTATCACAGGTGGGGCTATATACATCCAGTAACAGTATACACAGCTCAGTATCACAGGTGGGGTATATACATCCAGTAACAGTATACACAGCTCAGTATCACAGGTGGAGTATATACATCCAGTAACAGTATACACAGCTCAGTATCACAGGTGGGGTATATACATCCAGTAACAGTATACACAGCTCAGTATCACAGGTGGGGCTATATACATCCAGTAACAGTATACACAGCTCAGTATCACAGGTGGGTATATACATCCAGTAACAGTATACACAGCTCAGTATCACAGGTGGGGTATATACACCCAGTAACAGTATACACAGCTCAGTATCACAGGTGGGGTATATACATCCAGTAACAGTATACAGCTCAGTATCACAGGTAGGGTACATACATCCAGTAACAGTATACAAGGGTCAGAATCGCAGGTGGGGTATATATATCCAGTAACAGTATACAGGGATCAGTATCACAAGTGGGGTATATACATCCAGTAACAGTATACAGGGGTCAGTATCACAGGTAGGGCATATACATCCAGTAACAGTATACACGGATCAGTATCACAGGTAGGGCATATACATCCAGTAACAGTATACAGGGGTCAGTATCACAGGTGGGGTATATACATCCAGTAACAGTATACAGGGGTCAGCATCACAGGTAGGGTACATACATCCAGTAACAGTATACAGGGGTCAGTATTACAGGTGGGGTATATACATCCAGTAACAGTATACAGGGGTCAGTATCACAGGTGGGGTATATACATCCAGTAACAGTATACAGGGGTCAGTATCAGAGATAGGGTATATACATCCAGTAACAGTATACAGGGCTTAGTATCACAGGTGGGGTATATACATCCAGTAACAGTATACAGGAATCAGTATCACAGGTGGGGTATATACATCCAGTAACAGTATACAGGGGTCAGTATCAGAGGTGGGGTATATACATCCTGTAACAGTATACAGGGGTCAGTATCAGAGGTGGGGTATATACATCCAGTAACAGTATACAGGGGTCAGTATCAAAGGTGGGGTATATACATCCAGTAACAGTATACAGGGGTTAGTATCACAGGTGGGGTATATACATCCAGTAACAGTATACAGGGGTCAGTATCAGAGGTGGGGTATATACATCCAGTAACAGTATACAGGGGTCAGTATCAGAGGTAGGGTATATACATCCAGTAACAGTATACAGGGCTTAGTATCACAGGCGGGGTATATACATCCAGTAACAGTATACAGGAATCAGTATCACAGGTAGGGTATATACATCCAGTAACAGTATACAGGGGTCAGTATCACAGGTGGGGTATATACATCCAGTAACAGTATACAGGGGTCAGTATCAGAGGTGGGGTATATACATCCAGTAACAGTATACAGGGGTCAGTATCAAAGGTGGGGTATATACAACCAGTAACAGTATACAGGGGTTAGTATCACAGGTGGGGTATATACATCCAGTAACAGTATACAGGGGTCAGTATCAGAGGTAGGGCATATACATCCAGTAACAGTATACAGGGGTCTGTATCACAGGTGGGGTATATACATCCAGTCAAGGGAGGGCTGGCAGCCTTAGGCCTGGGGGGCAAGTCCAGTCAATTGTCCCATTGAACCACCGAATCAGCTCACCATCCATGCCCACCTGGTTTTAGAACGGATATTGTTGTTATCAAGACAAATATGACACAATGTGGTAACATAATTTAATGTTAATAGCAACAAAGGAGGTTTAACAAAAATAATGCATCAATGCAGCTCATCAATCCCCACCAATGCAGCCTCACCAGTGCCCATCAATGCACCCTCACCAGTGCCCAATAGTGCAGCCTCATCAGAGCCCATCAATGCAGCCTCATCATTGCCCATCAGTGCAATCTGATCAGTTCCCATCAATGCAATCTCACCAGTGCCCATCAATGCAGCCTCACCAGTGCCCATCAATGCAGCCTCATCAGTGCCTGTCAATGCAGCCTCATCAGTGCCTGTCAATACAGCCTCATCAGTGCCCATCAATGCAGCCTCACCAGTGTCCATCAATGCAGCCTGATCAGTGCCCATCAATGCAGCCTCACCAGTGCCTATCAAATGCAACCTGATCAGTGTCCATCAATGTAGCCTCTGCAGTGCCAATCATTGTAGCCCGATCACTGGCCATCAATGTAGCCTCACCAGTGCCCATCAGCACAGCTTTATCAGTGCAGCCTGATCAGTGCCCATTAATGCAGCCCCACCAGTGCCCATCCAATGTAGCCTGCAATGCAGAGAGAGGAGAGCCGCTGGTTTTACACAGAGCGGGGATCTCCCGCTTACCTGGCACGGCCGCTGTCATATGAAGTCCTGCCTCCTGTACTGGCTACTATGACAGACATCAACAGTGTGCTGTCTATTATAGAAGCTGGTTCAGGAGGTAGGACTTTGTAAGCGGGAGATCACCACTCTATGTAATCCAGCGGCGCCCCCCGAGGCAACCCAATGGGCCCAGCGGAATCCATGGAAGGGCCGGCCCTGGGCCCCCCCCTTTGCCAGCAGTTAGTTGGTGGCTGCGCCTCTGGCCCCTACTTCCTTCCTCCACAAGAAGAAAAAAGTGTGAGCAGGCAGCGGCCGTCGGCCATTTTGAATGTAAGTTAGGGTGGCCTGGGGGGCAATTGCCACCCTGCCCCCCGGCCCAGCCCTCCCCTGCTTCCAGTAACAGTATTCAGGGGTCAGTATAACAGGTAGGTTATATACATCCAGTAACAGTATACAGGGGTCAGTATCACAGGTGGGGTATATACATCCAGTAAGAGTATACAGGGGTCAATATCACAGGTAGGGTATATACATCCAGTAACAGTATACAGGGGTCAGTATCACAGGTGGGGTATATACATCCAGTAAGAGTATACAGGGGTCAGTATCAGAGGTGGGGTATATACATCCAGTAACAGTATACAGGGGTCAGTATCACAGGTGGGGTATATACATCCAGTAATAGTATGCAGGGGTCAGTATCAGAGGTGGGGTATATACATCCAGTAACAGTATACAGGGGTCAGTATCACAGGTGGGGTATATACATCCAGTAACAGTATACAGGGGTCAGTATCACAGGTGGGGTATATACATCCAGTAACAGTATACAGGGGTCAGTATCACAGATGGGGTATATACATCCAGTAACAGTATACAGGGGTCAATATTACAGGTGGGGTATATACATCCAGTAACAGTATACAGGGGTTAGTATCACAGGTGGGGTATATACATCCAGTAACAGTATACAGGGGTCAGTATCACAGGTAGGGTATATACATCCAGTAACAGTATACAGGGGTCAGTATCACAGGTGGGGTATATACATCCAGCAACAGTATACAGGGGTAAGTATCACAGGTGGGGTATATACATCCAGTAACAGTATACAGGGGTCAGTATCACAGGTGGGGTATATACATCCAGTAACAGTATACAGGGTCAGTATCACAGGTGGGGTATATACATCCAGTAACAGTATACAGGGGTCAGTATCACAGGTGGGGTATATACATCCAGTAACAGTATACAGGGGTCAGTATCACAGGTGGGGTCTATACATTCAGTAACAGTATACAGGGGTCAGTATCACACACATTTTTATTTCCGACTTCCCAGCGGGGAGGCGGCACCCAAGTGCCCCTTATGGACCAGCCACCGCTGACTATACTGCTATGGCTTCATTGTCCCATTGGACATATATTATTATTTATTTATTATTTCTCAAAATACCCCATTCTATGTTTCCAAGACACACAAAAAGACTTCTTTCATTTTATTATGTTTTTTATATACATTTCATCCACTTCTCTGTTTTGCCATGAGAGCGAGATACTGGAAGTTCTTTTAGTTTGTCCTTTTCTTTTTTGCATAATCCCTGCCCAGTCCCCTCCCTTTTTGCCTTTAAAAAGTACTTGAGCCAACAGCATCACATGGTTTGGCAAAGGGGTGGTCCTTGTTTCTTGAAACGCGTAGCCACACCCTCACACCTTCTAAGTCATCCTGTCAGAGTTTGCCTGCACCGCTGCCTCAGCTTCTACCCTGGCTCGCTCCCAGACATCAGCCTCTCTTCTCCAGCCTGCTGATCGACCGCTGCACACCAGGACACCTGCTCCCTCAGTGCAGTCTGCCAGCGAACTTGCCACCATCTGTGGTGCCTCCACTGCTATATCCACATCATCATTCAGTGATTCCTACAGCCTGATCCTGGAGACCTAGCCGTGACCCTGCCGTGCTCTGCAGTCTCTCGATCAGGATTACATGCTTTTAACCTTTCTTAAAATGTGAGTGCATATTCTTATTATTACCATTGCGATTACATACTGCTCTTAGATGGCAGCAGTTCACCTACTTTCTTCTCCTTACAAAACCCAGGACCCTGCATTCACTATATCTGGTCTTCCACAGTACATAGAACATGGAAATGCAATTATTTTAGTAAATATAAACTGCTTAATACCTTTTCTCAACAGCAGTATATAGCAGTCCTGTGACTTCAATTGGTGTCTGGTTAAAGCTTGTAGGAGGAGTTTTAATTCTACTCTGGCTGTCCTATGAGGCTGCATGACTCCTGAACCTCTGTCTGGACAGTGCTGATTGGCCCTGTGCTGATAACATGCACCCTCCAAAGAAAAAATAAACCCTAGCAATACACACCAGACTGAGCATGTGCAGAGTGACTCCAAAGGCTCTGACTTATCAGGAGATTAATTGGGGTCAATGGAAGAAGGGAAGGATCAGAGAAGACAGGATCAAACAGCCTTTTTACACAATGCGGAGGATTAACCGCATAACTCCACAGTGAGTATAATAAAGAATTCTTTCCTGCATATACAGACTGATTTTACTGTTGTGGGTTTAGTTACACTTTAGACCAAGACTATGAAAAACTCTTATCACATGCTATATAATAGAGGGTTCATAACCATAAAGCAACAAAAGCATTAGTTTTCTTTAGGGTAAAATATACCTGGTTGATCCTACCTTTAGCTGTCCCTCCCATCTTCCCTGTGTTAACACTGCAGGCTGAGATTGTTTAGACCAGCTGGTGTCCTCTGTGGAGCATGCTCAATTTCAGTTCCCTTCTAAGCTCTTCGTTTCCTCCTTTTTTTAGATGCTTATTGATTACATTCAGACAAAACTCAGTATTAAATTGATCATGTGTAATTGCTAATACCTGTAAGGTAAAAAAAGAGCCTTGGGTGCAGATTAGACCTGCACAATTGTGGATAAAATGCGAACCACAATTTTTTTGCTTAGAATAAAGATCACGATTCTCAGCGTAATCTTTCACATTATACAAAAATTGGGCTAACTTTACTATTTAGTTTTTTTAAATTCATTGAAGTATATTTTTCCTAAAAAATTGCTTTTGAAAGACCGCTGTGCAAATACAATGTGACATAAAATAATGCAACAATCTCCATTTTACTCTCTAGGGTCTCTGCTAAAAAATATATATAATGTTTGGGGGTTCTAAGTAATTTTCTAGAAAAAAATACAGATTTTAACTTGTAACCAACAAGTGTCAAAAAATGTTTGGTCTTTAACCACTTCAGCCCCGGAAGGATTTACCCCCTTCCTGACCAGAGCACTTTTTGCGATACGGCACTGCGTCGCTTTAACTGACAATTTCACGGTCGTGCGATGTTGTACCCAAACAAAATTGACGTCCTTTTTTTCCCACAAATAGAGCTTTGTTTTGACAGTATTTGAACACCTCTGCGATCTTTATTTTTTGCGCTATAAACAAACAAAGAGAGATAATTTTGAAAAAACCCAATTTTTTAACTTTTTTGCTATAATAAGTATCCAAAACAAATTTATTCCTCAGTTTAGGCCAATATGTATTCTTCTACATATTTTTGGTAAAAAAAAAATCGCAAAAGGCGTATGTAGATTGTGTTGCGCAAAAGTTATCACGTTTACAAACTATGGGAATTGTATTATTTTTTTTTACTAGTAATGGCGGTGATCTGCAATTTTTAGTGGGACTGCGATATTGCGGCGGACAGATCGGACACTTTTGATACTTTTTTTGGGACCACTGACATTTATATAGCGATCAGTGCTATAAATAGTCACTGATTACTGTATAAATGTCATGGGCACTGAAGGGGTTAACAGTAGGGGGCGATCAAGGGGTTAAGTGTTCCCTAGGTAGGTGTTTCTAACTGTGGGGGGAGTGTAGTGACTGGGGGTGGAGAGAGAAAGCTGCTCCTGATCACTGGGAACAGCAGATCTCTCTCCACTTCCTTGTCATAACAGGGATCTGTTTGTTTACATCAACAGATCCCCGTTCTGGCTCTGTGAGCAGCGATCGCAGGTGGCCAGCGGACATCGCGCCCACCAGCCACGCGCATCGGCTTCAGGGACGTGCAGCAAGCAGGCACGCCTCAGGCGGCGCATTCACGCCCCCTACAGTCTTTTGAAGCACTGCATACAGCTACAGCGATTTGCGCAATAGAGCTGACCTGCCGCCTTCATATGATGGTCGGCAAGTGGTTAAGTGGTTAAACTGATGTCATTTACAGGCGGAAGTTCATTCCTTTGATCTAAAAGAACCGAGAGATACATTGTTTGTCTTTATCACTGTTGACAAACATTTGCCGGTTGAGTTTTTTTTTTTTTTCTTTTGTCAGCTCTGAGCAGAGCTCTGCACTTGTTTAAAGGGGTTGTAATCCCTCACGGTTTTTCACCTTAATGCATTCTAAGTATTTACCACTTCCTTAACGGCGAATTGTAATAATACTCCAGCAAGGTGCATTCCCCATATATTTAACGTCCTCCCATTTTCGCCACTTTCGAAATTGGCTCTTTACCACATGACCGGCTGTGTCCAATCACAGCCGGTCACAGAATGCCAACAAACTGTGGTAACGGGCTGTTACCGAGTTCTCCTCCTCACACACCTCTTACAGTATATACCAAGCACACTAAATGCCCCCCCCGGTAATAAAGAGTACCTGTCACCACCCCATCAAAGTACCTGTCACAGCCCATCAAAATACCTGTCATCATCCCATCAGAGTACCTGAGTACCTGTCACCAGCCTATCTGAGTACCTGAGTGCCTGTCACCAGCCCATCAGAGTACCCGAGTACCTGTCCCCAGCCAGAGAACCGGGTACCTGTCACCAGCCCATCAGAGTCCCCTTGTACCTGTCACCAGCCCATCAAAGAACACGAGTATCCTGCCACCAGCCCATCTGAGTACCCAAGTACCTGTCACCAGCCCATCAGAGTACCTGAATATCTGTCACCAGCCCATCTGTGTACCTGAGCACCTGTCACCAGCCCATCAGAGTACCCAAGTACCTGTCACAGCCCATCAAAATACCTGTCATCATCCCATCAGAGTACCTGAGTACCTGTCACCAGCCTATCTGAGTACCTGAGTGCCTGTCACCAGCCCATCAGAGTACCCGAGTACCTGTCCCCAGCCAGAGTACCCGAGTACCTGTCACCAGCCCATCAGAGTCCCCTTGTACCTGTCACCAGCCCATCAAAGAACACGAGTACCTGCCACCAGCCCATCTGAGTACCCAAGTACCTGTCACCAGCCCATCAGAGTACCTGAATATCTGTCACCAGCCCATCTGTGTACCTGAGCACCTGTCACCAGACCATCAGAGTACCCAAGTACCTGTCACCAGCCCATCAGAGTACCCGAGTACCTGTCAAATAAAACTTATTTTTTACACAAAGTTGTCAATTTATATGATATTTCTAACACATAACATGTACATAGCAAAAATGACCCCCCAAAATACATTCTGCTACTCGTCCTGAGTATGGCGATATCACATGTGTGAGACTTTTACTGAGTACCCGAGTACCTGTCACCAGCCACATAGCATGTACCCAAGTACCTCTTATCAGTATATAGAAAAATGACCCCCCAAAATACATTCTGCTACTCGTCCTGAGTATGGCGATATCACATGTATGAGACTTTTACTGAGTACCCAAGTACCTGTCACCAGCTCATTGAGTACCTGTCACCTCCCCATCTGATGACCCGAGTACCTGTCACCAACCCATCTGAGTACCCGAGTACCTGTCACCAGCCCATCTGAGTACCCGAGTACCTGTCAGCATCCCATCTGAGTACCCGAGTACCTGTCACCAGCCCAGGAGAGTACCAGAGTACCTATCTGCAGCCCAACAGAGTACCCGAGTACCTATCTGAAGCCCATCAGACTACTCAAGCACATGTCTGCAGCCCATCAGAGTACCTGAGTACCTGTCTGCAGCCCATCAGAGTGCTCAAGTACCTGTGTCCAGCCCATCAGAGTACCCGAGTACCTATCTGCAGCCCATCAGAGTACCCAAGTACCCATCTGCAGCCCATGTCTCATAGAATATACCTTGTGTGTTTGCTTTTCAAAATTGGGTCATTTTGTGGGTAATTCAATTGTCCTGGTGCTCCAGAGCATTCAAAAGTGTGATAGGTAGGAATGAAATTAGATGTGTAATTTATGCTCCAAGAACGCCTGATGGAACTACTTCAATGTTGGACCTCTATATGTGGCCAGGCTGTGTAAAAGTCTCCCACATGTGGTATTGCCATACTCAGGATGAGTAGCAGAATGCATTTTGCGGGTAATTTTCCTATGTACATGCTATGTGTTAGAAATATCTTATAAATTGACCACTTTGTGTAAAAATAAGTCTTTTCATTTTCTTTACACATTTTTTCAAAGACTTGTGGGAAAAAATGAACCATTCAAAAGACTCATAATGCCTCATAGCATATATATACGTTGGGGTGTTTGCTTTCCAAAATTGGGTCATTTTGTGGGTAATTCCACTGTCCTGGTGCTCCAGGGCCTTCAAAAATGTAATAGGTTCTTAGGGAATTTTATGTGTAATTTATGCTCCTAGAACGCTTGACAGTTCTCCCTGCATGTTGGACCTCTCTATGTGGCCAGGCTGTGTAAAAGTCTCACACATGTGGTATCGCCATACTCGGGATGAGTAGCAAAATATATTTTGGGGGGTAATTTTTGCTATGTACATGCTATGTGTTAGAAATATCTTATAAAATGACCACTTTGTGTAAAAATAAAAGCGTTTTAATTTTCTTTCCACAAGACTTGTGGAAAAAAATGAACCATTCCAAAGACTCATAATGCCTCATAGAATATATGTTGGGATATGTATTTCATAGAAACTAAAAAAAAGTGTTTTTTTTTCAAAATTGTCGCTCTTTTTGTACGTATGTCGCAAAAAATAAAAAACCCAGAGGTGATTAAATACCACCAAAAGAAAGCTCTATTTGTGTGAAAAAATGATAAAAATGTTGTTTGGGTACAGTGTTGCATGACTGAGTAATTGTCATTCAAAGTGTGAGAGCACTGAAAGCTGAAAACTGGTCTGGGAAGGAAGGGGGTATACGTGTCCTGTATTCCGCAGAGCCCCCCTTTTACTTACCTGAGCCTGATCATTCCCGTGACGGGGACAAGCCTAGCAGCTCCAGCCACGGGCTCGGGTCTTCATTGGATAGATTGATAGCAGGGGAACCATTGGCTCTCGCTGCAGTCAATCAAGTCCAGTGATGCCGGAGCCTGGGGGCGGGGCCGAGTCCTGCTGTCTGTGTCAATGCAAAAAAAGATTTCAGTGGGGATCAGGTTAAAATGTGAAGTGACACACAAAGTAAATGTGTTAAAGTCCCTTTATTGACAAAAATAAAGAACAGGTAAATATCACACAGTGTAACTCTATTGTCAATCACATTTTTCATTGATGTAAATCTAGCATCAATGATGATGAATGAAGGCCCAATCAACACAAACACAATGATCTACACACGACAATCCTCTTCCAGTGGTCTGGCAACTGACAGCTCACCTGCAAGCTGCTGAATGTCAAAGCCAGCTGGTGGGGGGGCATGGCTTGGATGGGCATGTGAGCTCCCGCTTCTGATCCACTACAGTGATCCTTATACTGGCACGAACGGCACTTGCTGACTGACCGAATACACTACTAACCTTCTCAGGAACCCGGTGAGCACATTGGAGACTGCTTCACCCCTCTGATAAACCATAAACACCGAGAGGAGGCTGCGTCAACCAAAATCCAATATGGCTCCCAGAAACTTCCATCGTACAAGATGCCGAAGGAATCCAGGGACAAACATGAGGAATTTGTGAGCAAAACCGCTAAATCCGCTAAAAAAGACCCCCCCCAGGATATGCTGTATTTCACACAGAGAATTACAGGCCCCAGTTCACAGGCACAGCATGCAGATATGGAGGAGGCCTTTGCAGTTGCGCAGGCCCTGCCGCTGCCACAGAGGGATCAGGCCGACTCTGACCTTGAGCACGATACAGATGAGGAGGCAGGGGAGGGGTACCAACACATGGGAATAGAGGATGAGTGAGGACCCCCAACCTACCCTGAGTGATATTCTGAAAGCAGTACACAAATGCACATCTTCGGTCCACTCAGTACAGGACCAGCTGGGGGGCTGAAAGTAGAGGTCAGCCCCACCCCTGACCCCGCCCTTGGCCCCTCCTTCAGCCCCACTCCCTTCCCAGAGCCTGCTATAAACAAAAATAGACCGACCATTTTGAAAAAAAATAAAAAAAATAATGTAAAAAAAAATCAAATTTCATCATCAATTTAGGCCAATTTGTATTCTGTTACATGTTTTTGGTAGAAAAAAAATCCCAATAAGCGCAAGAGTTATAGCATGCCATAATGTGTATGTCATGAAACTGGCAGAAAATGCAGATATGTAGGCTCACACAAGTGTTTTGTTACATGACAAAAGAATGAATTGTTTTCTTAGGACCCCTCCTACATGCCACAATCCTGCGGTACAAGTAAGAAAAAAAAAACCTGTGGGCAAAAAAAAAGTTAAAAAAAGGCCCCTTTCACACAGATGTTCCGAAGAGTCCGCCTGTCCATTTTTCAGGCAGACCTGATTGGACCATCTATTTTCCTCTATGGAGAAATGGATGTAAACACCTGACTGCATCCAGTCTGATCTGCTAAAAACAGATGGATGGGGATCCATTCCCATGTGTCTTATGGATTGGAGCTGGTGACAGTCAGATGTAAATGGACATGTGGTCCGTTTACATCCGACCGCTGACAGAGGAGAGTGAGTAATCTCTGTGTCCACTCTGCATATCGGACACAGACTTGTCATCCACGTGCTCAATAGTCATCAGTGGACAGATTCCCCGCTGAGCAGGTGGATTTGTGCTGGAAGTCTGCCCATGTGAAAGGGGCCCATTAGTACATTACATCAAGAAGATGGTCTACTGAGGCGCAGGAATGGACAGGGGCTGTGTATCCTATATACAATCTATAAAGCAATAGAACTCCTCCTAGAGCAGGGACAGCTCAGAGCCTACACATGTAAAGGGATGCTGGGGATGCCACATTTCATCCTCCAGTACACAGCCAACTGATAGTGACACACGTCTCCCTCCATGCAGCCAGTGATAGAGATGGGAGGGGGAGGCAGTCCAGCTAGTGTTGGAGACACTGTAGAGTCCCGGTGTACTGGCCCTAGACACACAAGTAGAAGAGGAGGGAGGGGAGCACTGTGGCACTTCGGTGTAAATTAGAAAGCCGTTTTTCCTTTTCTCTCCATGGACTGTTTGTGAAGCTTCATGGGCCCCCCCATGCTAGCCGGGTCCGGTACAACATGGCCAGTTGTACTGGCTTATCAGTGGCCCTGACGACAATATATCCGCTATAATAGGGTGAGAGTGTCCATATACCCGGATTTTTATGAGGAAGTGCAGAAAAGAAGGTCCACGTTCTTTGATGTAAAGAAAAGATTACAATACCTCAATCTCACCTATGCAAAGCTATACCCGGCGCTCCTCCCGATTACTGCACTGGGTCAGGCGCACTTCTTTGACAGGGCCTCCGAGGCCTACTCCTGGCTGGATGTCAATGAACCATCACTCTCGCCCTTAATGATCGCCAGAAGCTTGACGCATAATGTAGACTGGGAACCAACCTACCTAATGCATGATGCATTTCTCTCTTTTTATATAACGTGCACTGGTAGATCTCACTCAACCACTGTTAACTGTCTACACTGTTCTACTATGTGCCAGTACCGCTTACCTCTAAAAGCGCTGAATGGGAAAAAAAAATTTGAGTAAGTTGCTATTACCCTGCTGTTTAAATTTGCGCCCAGGATGGTCCCTGGGAGCATGCCAGTGGATGCTCAGGATATCACTGGCACCCTGTTGAGGTGCATTGTTGAGCCCCTCCTTGCCTTTGGCAGTTGCACTGGAAGGATGGACGTCTCTTACTGGTTTGCACTACTGTTACAGTTTTTTTGCATTTTTTTCCTTTTTCTTTATTTTTTGACCACATCGGCGCCTAGCTACTACAGCCTTTATGTCTACTTGGGTACTCCAGGATCTGTTGCTGACTACACACCAAGACATCTAAAGCAATGTGTAATCTCTGCAGTTAATCCCAGTGACTCTGTTCTTACGCCATATGCAATGTGTATCTCCCTCTTTTACCCTAGCAAGGGGGCAACACCCAACTATGTGTCTGAATTTTCCTCATGGCAGATGTTCCATTATTATCATGGAATGTGAGGGGCCTTAGAGACCCCTTAAAGCGCACAATGGTTATGACCGTCCTTACAAAATATCAGCCTGCTATAATTTGCTTGCAAGAGACCCGTATGACTGTGGAGGCCTTGCCATGTATAAATTATCGCTGGGTGGAATATGCCTGCCACTTGGTCCATACCTCACTTTCGCAGGGAGTTAGTCTCCTAGTGCACCGTCAGATCACATTTGAAGCTATAGCGCGAGAGGTGGATGGAGAGGGCAGGTATATTTTTGTTCACTGCAAAATCTTTCAGTTTGAATGTATATTGGCTGCTGTGTACATACTCCCTCCTTTCTCCACGGTGGTTCTTCGCCTACTGCTTCAGTTTTTGGCAGATAGGCCAGAGGTTGCATTGTTGCTGATGGGTGACTTTAATGGCTATATGTGACCCACACTTGATAACCATCCACAAATCTCAATTGGGCCCCACTATAAAGGTATGATGCTTAGCGGGTTTATAGGAGAGGTGGAATGGATAGATATTTGGAGATCCAAAAACCCCATGGAGCAGCAGTTCTCATGTTTCTCCAGGACGCACATGTCCCTCTCTAAGATAGACCTTTGTCTGGTGTCTCAAAATAGTGTTCCCAGTATCTCTAAATTGCCGTATGCTAATAGATCAGTGTCCGATCACTGACCGTTGGTGGTGTGGCTGACTGCTAAACCATTCACTCACCTACAGTTCCCTCTGAGTCATGCTGAGTTTCCTGATCGGCTTGTGTGTTGGGATGCTTTTAAATCTTATTTAAGAGGAATATTTATAAGGTAGGGTAGTCATACCCTTATATACTTTTTAGGCTAATCAATACTCTGTTTCAATCCCTACTATGGAAGGATAAGTCGCTAAGGATTTGACTTGAGCAACTACAGAGCCCCAAGGCTAGAGGAGGGGTTGCTCTGCCGAACCCGTGGCTTTACTACCTGGCCTCTCAGCTGCAGAATCTTATTGGGGCATTTGACAATGATTTAACAGCCGAACAATACCTGCCCCCCTCTGCACATTCCATTATGAGATACCATATAGGTGGGAGGGACACTGCAAATTTCAATATGTCAAATAGACAATACCCCACTTACACCTTAATTGTGAAGATCTGGTCAAAAACCTGTATGCTGCGATGTGTTATGTGTTTCACGACCTACACCCCAATATGGGATAATCCTGGATACGGACAGCTGCTGAGACTGTGCGGGGTACTGGAGGAGGTGGGGTATTACCCATCTGAGCCAAATCTTTCGTAACGGAGTACTACGCTCCCATGAGGACTTAAGTACTGCCTTCAGTCTGCCGCCTATGATAAGATTTCATTATTTCCAGCTCAGGCATGCGATTCCGGGCCCAGGGTGCGGCCATGGACTGGTCCTTATCCCCCACACCAGTGTTCAGATATGTGCAGTCAGTGACAGGCACTAAGGGCTTTATTTCCGCCTGCTACGGTATGCTATTACCCTCATATTCGGATAATTACCCCTGTAATGCCAAGGACAGATGGGAGGGAGATGTGGGCCCCTTGGAGGAGGAGCTCTGGGACAGCGCACTTGAGTCTGTCCTCCATGGCTCACTGAATGCCGCTCAGTGGTTATCACAACTTTTTATTAGCCATAGAGTTCACTATACCTCCCTTAAGTTACACCATATGGGACTGTTACAATCTCCTATGTGTGTGAGATGCAAAGTAGCAGAGGAGACCTTGTTCACCTCCTTTGGCGGTGCCCCAAGCTGCACCGCTATTGGAGTTCAGTGGTAGACACAGTGAACCAGGTATTTCAAGCCAGCATTCCTCTTGAACCTGCTAGGTGTGTATTAGTTATCCTAGACGACCTTCAACTTACAGAACTCCAGCTGGTGGCGATAAATAGGGTAGGGTTACCACCTCATCCTTTTAAAACCGAACACATATGAATTACACAGCCTCTGTGGCTAATTAAGGTGGTAATTAAACTCACTTGGTGTCTTATCTGCATTAAATTAGCCACAGAACCTGTGTAATTCATATGTGTTCGGGTTTAAAGGGATGAGGTGGCAACCCTAAAAAAGGGCCTTATTCCAAGCACGCAAACTCATTCTACAACTATGGAAATCAGAAAGGGCACCCACTCAAAAAGAGTGGATATATAATACGGGATGTACCCTTAAGCTGGAAAAAATAATTTTTCAACATAGAGGGAGTCCACATAAGTTTGATCGTTTTTGGGGAGACTGGCTAGGAGTGCCGGGTCTTGCCCCTGTGGAACTAGTGATGGATAGACTGCTGGGTTAACATGTATTGTAAATGACTTTGAATGTGATGACGCAAATTTACATAAAATGGAGTTAATTGACTGCTCTGAGCTATGGCTATAGGAATTCGGAGTTTAAGGTATATTTCTATCTGTACCTTGATATGATATGCTAGGAAATGTTTTACACTTTGGAACTACCGGTCCTGGAGACCTACTTTTGGCTGTATTCCTTGTATGTTTCTTTCAACAATATCTGTTTGTACTGGAACCCAATAAAACCTATACCTGATTAAAAAAAAAAAGCCAGCTGGTGATATTGCCTGATGTCATTGACCAAATAGCCAGTAAGCAGCAGGTTGCAGGCCACCTGTGTCCTTGGTTGCTAGGATGCTAGTGGCTGCTAGTCTGACTCCTTAAATATTGTGGCTATGTTAGTTTTCTTTTTCTCAGGCTTTTTTTTTCTATTTTTAACTGGTGATCCTACCAGTAACATATTTTCTTTCCTAGGGCGACACTGTATCACCACTATCAAGCTTTAAGCAACACTACACACAGATGAGAACAGGCACTACTGAACACCTAGGAATTTGGCTTTTGAGCATTTGGGAGCTTCAGCAGTTTATTCATGTTTTAAAAAAAAATATGCTTGCCATGTATAGCTATTAACTGCATTAGTATATGAAGGCAGCCATACTTTCTCATTATGCATACAGATCAAAACTGAAGTTTTAGGGTTGCCACCTCATTCCTTTAAAATGGAACAAATATTAATCACGCAGGTTCTGGGGCTGATTAAATTGTTTGTTACCCAACATTTCATACTCCTAATATGTGTCTGCTGCACCATGTACTTGTATGAAAAATCCTGTTCTGTTTGTATTGCTTCCTTTGTGTAAAATCCCTGGTGTTCCTGCCAGTCCCTCTGCATTGCTAAAAAAAACTAACCACACTAAGCCGGAGAGCACATCTTGATCAGTTCTCTAGCTATGCTAATAACTCAGTGTACTCTCCTCCAATGATCAGACTTGTCCTGACATGCTCCCCTGCACAGCCATTCACTGGGAAGATCAGTGTACTGTTGCTTCTCCTCCCCCCAGTTTGTATGCAGCTGAGAACAGAGGGAACGTGATCACTTATGAAAAAAGGTAAAAAATTGTACTGTTATAATGTTTTTTTATATCTGTACACAAATGTTTTGCCTTTCATTTCTATTTTTTACTGAATGGGTTGTTTTATAAGGTGATTGTTTACAGTCACATTAAGGTGGTAATTAAACTCACTTAGTGCCTTATCTGCATTTAATTAGCCTCACAACCTGTGTAATTAATATGTGTTCAGTTTTAAAGGGATGAGGTAGCAACCCTAAGTAGGGTGCTGTACATAACTTAAAGTGATTGTAAAGTCTTGTTTTTTCTATAAAAATAACATGCTATATTTACCTGCTTTGTGCAATTAGATTTGCACAGAGCAGCCCGCATCCTCCTATTCTCCGGTCTCTCTTCTGTGCTCCTGGCCCCTCCCTCCTGTTCAGTGCCCCCACAGCAAGCAGCTTGCTATGGGGGCACCCGAGCCGAGTCATAGCTTCCTGTATCCATTCAGACACGGAGCCCCCACTCTCCAGGACTGTCCTTGACTTCCTCATCAAGCACCAGTAGTCCTCTTTGGGCAGATGGATAGTCACTTCATTCTGACTACTGGAATGTAAACATTTTTTTACAGGTATGTAAACATTTTTAAAATAAAATTTAATTGTTTATACTAGCCGATTACCTTATTTCGGTTGTTATCATTCCTAAAATGTATAAAATAATATAGTGAAATATAGGTTTTGAAATTTATGTTTTTTGGTAGTAATGAAAAATCTAAATTCGTTTATATATATTTTTCATTTACTTGAATTGGGTTCAGCTTTTTTTTATTTTAAACACCACTTTTATTATAATAATCACCATTTCTTAAAAATATTACTTTTATCATTGCGATTATTCATATTAATAATCAGTAAGAGCTTTGTGATGTTAAATGTAATTTTATATCTCGTAAAAGCCATTAATTCAGTTGATTTTATATTTTTTTCATTTGTCTCTCCTCCCTGTTCTCATGAGGTTTATGTATTTAATAATTAAGAGCTAAATTACTCTGTTTTTACGGGATATTTAGCAGTATTAAAAAGTACACATTTTTATTAAAGTATTCTGTAAAAACTGATCAGACATCATCTTGGACCTGGTTTGATTTCAACAAAGTGAATTCTAATTGGCCACTATTCTGCATTAGCGCTTTTTTTTTATTAAACAGGGTCAAAAATGCCTTAGATAGATGCTATCTTTGAGAAAGAGAACTTGACTCTCAAAAGCCATCCTTTATAAGTTGTTAATACTTATATTACCATTTACATGTGATAAAATGATTACTCTGAATTAAAATAGTGAGCTTTTCTAAGTGTTCAACATATTACTGAAGAAGAACTATGCCCCCATCTAGGAATGAACACATATGTGTTTTTACAGCAAATGTTTTAAAGCAGACCTTTCATGAAGACAAATATAAGTAAAAATCTTGTCAAAAGTAATTTTATGAAAAAAAAAAAATATATATATTCTTTCATCAGCCTCAGCTTCTGATGCCTCTGGGTGCTGGAAATCGCATGACAATGTGGTCCATCTACATGGGAAGTATTTTACTGGTAGGACTTCCAGGTGACATTTAAGGAAAACAAAGCCTTAATCAAGAAAACTATTCACATATAAGGATGGATAGGCTGCAATATAATTATATATATATATATATATATATATATATATATATATATATAAATGTCCTTTGTACATATAAATTACATAGAAAACGAATTATTTGGTTGTTATTTTTCTTAAAGGTTAAAAAAATTTGGAGCCACTTTTATTTCGGCTTTTTTTTTTCTGTTGACCTGGCAGAAATGATCATGGTACAGGTAGCATGCAGTGGCAAATGGAAGGTAAAAAAAAATTGCCATAACAGTGGGAGGGGCTTAAATGGGCTATAGTAAAAAATATATAATTTGTTTGATGCTAAATACCGGGGTTACAGCAGTAGCTAGTTCAGTGGCAGTCGGTGCTCAATATTTTGATGGCGACGATGCCACCCCCCGTGGGAGTCAGATGGTAGTGCACTGATCGCCCCCCCCCCCGGCGCGGGAGATGGACGGGAATGAGAGGCCTTACCTTAGGAGGCAGGGGGAAGGAAGAGCTGCTTGCTTCTTCTCCCGGCCGAACAGGAAGTGTGTAAGGGAGGAGAATCAAGAAGACAAAAGCGAATATTCATTATTGTCACACAACTAGGTTGGCTCAGGGTGCAGTACTCTGCGCCCCAAGCCCACCCTTTTTTGAAGCCAATTAGAGCCTCAGGCTCTAATCACGTGCTTCTAAAAAAAAAAAAACTATTGGAATCCATGTGTCCGGCACCCTGCATGTAGATTAGGGGCCGGGTGCATGAATTAGGGGGGTGGCACCACTGAGCTAGTTGCCATAACCCTGGATTTTTTTTACTATAGGTGGTAAGTGGTCCCGTGGGCGGATTCCCGGGCTTACCTGACCGATCTGATGCTGGCGGTAGCTGGGTATGGATAAGAGTAAGGCCAAGATGGCCGCCACTCGTCTCTATGGCCTTGGAGGACCGGAACACCGCCATGACATCACCTCCGATTCCCGGGCTGTAGTAAATATGTATTTTTTGCTTTTAAACCCCAGATCTCTAAATAAACAGGACCTGTCATCCTTATTTCTATTTCAAGCAGGGGCGTAGATAAGGGGGTTTTGGGGGGGTTGAACCCCCCCAGAGTATCTTGTCAAAAATCAACTGCATGGCAGAGTAGCCAGGGACACATCATGCAGTTGATTTCTAGCAGTCGGCACTGATGTTGTGTTGTTTTGTGGACAGCGGACTGAACATTCCTGTATTTGGGCACTAGCGGTGATCGGGTCCCTGCTTCCTCCTCTCGTGGGAGAACGGCTGTCATTAGACCTCTTGTGGTGCGCTCTTCCCTGCGGGCTCCTCCTTCCCTTCCGTCCACCCCAAGTGCTTGTATTTGATATCACCTGGGACAGAGGAGAAGAGGGGGGGGGCGGGGGGAGGAGTGTGCCACGAGATGTCTAATGACTACTGGTTCCCGTGCTACTCTAGATATAAAGGAAAGTGCAGTTCCTTGTATATCCCCCTGCGTGCCCTGTGTCCCCCATGCCCCGCTGTGCCATCCCTGCCCTGCTGTGTCTCCTGTGCCCCAATGTGTCCCCCATGCCCAGCTATGCCCCAAGGTGTGCCCCATGCCCCAATGTGCGCCCAGCTGTGTGCTCCATGTCCCGATGTGTACCCCATGCCCTGCTGTGTGCCCCATGTCCTGCTGTGTGCCTTGCTGAGTGCTCTGTGTCCCACTGTGTGTCCTGCTTTTTGTTCCATGCCCCACTGTGTGCCCCATGTCCTGATGTGTGCACCATGTCCCACTGTGTGCCCCGCTGTATGCCCCGTGTCCCGCAAAAAGCGACCTACCTGGCCACAATAAAGCCACAATCTCTCCCTCCTCCTAAAGGCTCTCTCATCCGCAGAGAGACGTGTGAAGTCCAACTGCATCGGTTCTACTTCACTGACATGCTCGGAACCAGGAGGTATGGGAGGTGAGGAAGGCACGGTGGGACTACAAAACTTGGAGCCAACGTGCAGGAGGCTTCCGCAAATGCTCCTTTAAGGAAGGTCTCTCTCGGAGTCTGGAGTCAATGAGAATGGCACATGTGATCAACCTCTCCAGCTCAGTAGAGACAAACAGGGATGATGCCGCTCCAGGTGAGGTAAACAGAGGATCCAACAAGGAAGGTGCCAGGCCTGGCTCACCACCGTGAAATCCAATGAACAAGAAATTGGCTGCACTCTGACTTGAACGAATAATGTAGCAAGTTTTATTGTACATCCACCAACATCAGGACCCGCAGACTAGGTTGACATGTTTCACACGCGCTTTCTCGAAGCTCAGTAGGTACAGTATCTCACAAAAGCCCTCACATTTTTGTAAATATTTTATTATATCTTTTCATGTGACAACACTGAAGAAATGACACTTTGCTACAATGTAAAGTAATGAGTGTACAGCTTGTATAACGGTATAAATTTTCCATCCCCTCAAAATAACTCAACACACAGCCATTAATGTCTAAACCACTGGCAACAAAAGTGAGTACTCCCCAAAGTAAAAATGTCCAAATTGGGCCTGATTAACCATTTTCCCTCCCCGGTGTCATGTCGTTACAAGGTCTCAGGTGTGAATAGGGAGCAGGTGTTTTAAATTAGGTGTTATCGCTCTCACTCTCTCTCTACTGGAAGTACAACATGGCACAGAACTTTCTGAGGATCTTAAAAAAAATTATTGTTGCTCTACATGAAGATGGCCTAGGCTCTAAGAAGATTGCCAAAACCCTGAAACTGAGCTGCAGCACAGTGGTCAAGACCATACAGAGGTTTAACAGGACAGGTTCCACTCAGAACATGCCTCGCCATGGTCGACCAAAGAGGTTGAGTGCACATGATCAGCGTCATATCCAGAGGTTGTCTTTGGGAAATAGACGTATGAGTGCTGCCAGCATTGCTGCAGAGGTTGAAGGGATGGGGGGGGGGGCAGCCTGTCAGTGCTCAGACCATATGACACACACTGAATCAAATTGGTCTGCATGGCGGTCATCCCAGAAGGAAGCTTCTTCCAAAGATGATGCACAAGAAAGCCTGCAGTTTGCTGAAGACAAGCAGACTAAGGACATGGATTACTGGAACCATGTCCTGTGGTCTGATGAGACCAAGATAAACTTATTTGGTTCAGATGGTGTCAAGCGTGTGTGGCAGCAACCAGGTGAGGAATACAAAGACAATTGTTGTCTTATCTACAGTCAAGCATGGTGGTGGGAGTGTCATGCTCTGGGGCTGCATGAGTGCTGCTGGCACTGGGGAGCTACAGTTCATTAAGGGAACCATGAATGCCAACATGTACTGTGACATACTGAAGCAGATCCCCTCCCCTCGGAGACTGGACCGCAGGGCAGTATTCCAACATGATAATGATCCCAAACACACCTCCAAGATAACCTCTGCCTTGCTAAGGAAGCTGAGGGTGAAGGTGATGTACTGGCCAAGCATGTCTCCAGGCCTAAACCCTATTGAGCATCTGTGGGGTATTGTGAGATACTGTATGTCTCGGGCTGCTATCTCATCTTTGATGTTATCCGAGAGACCATGAGATAAAGCAGCCACAAGAACCTCATTGTTCCAAGCGACCTCTGCTGCCAGAGTCCGGAATTCAATGGCGTAATCGGCACCTGTTCTCGTACCCTACTTGATGGACATGAGGCTTTTGACAGCGGTAGTGGAGCATGCAGGAACGTCAAATACCTTTTTAAAGGAGGTCACAAACTCTGGGTAACTTTGGACAACGGGTTTTTGCATCTGCCATAGAGGGTTTGCCCAGGCCAAGGCTCTGTCAGAAAGCAAAGAAATCATGAAGCCTACTTTGCTTCTGTCTGTGGGGAATGCCTGGGGCAGCATCTCAAAGTATATCCCAACCTGGTTGAGAAACCCTCTGCATTGGTCTGGATTGCCCCCAAATCGCTGGGGAAGTGGAGCGGAACCACACATACCCTTTATAGAGGTAATATTTGTGCCTGCACAGAGACTTGAGCATCAGCAGGAATGGCCTGCAACACAGGTTGTGCTGGAACGGCCACTGTAGGAGGAACCAGGTGAGCAGTGCGATTCAGGAGCGTCTGTAAGGCTATGACAGACTGATCCATGCAGTGATCCTGCTCATCCAGTCTGGAAAAAATAGTACCAGCAAGTTATTTGTTTTTACTGAATTCATGGCCTTCGACTATTGTCAGGAACCATGAATCAGACCAAGACAGAAGTGCAGTAAAATCACACTTTTTAATAAAAAGGTAAAATGATATAAACAGAGTAAACGTGGTCAAAACATAGCCAGGGTTTGGTAACCAAAGCAGATAGTCAGAGCAAGTCAGTGAAACAGGAGTCCAGAGATCAGCGAGGTCAAGCAAATGTAATGCAGGGTCAGGAGCCAGGAGAAGAGTCAGCCGAGCATGGTCTTGAATCCAGGAACCAGAAGGGAACTTCAAACAGGCAAAGTCTTTCACAGGAAAACACAGCAGAGATTTCTCCAGAGAGGTTGACCAGGTGAAGGCCTCTGAGATCTGATCCAAGCAGTTTATATAGGAGAACTGGCTAACGAGCAGGAAATGGACATCAGGTGTGACACAGTGGAAGCTGAGACTGGCAATTAACCCTCAGCTGAGCAGCTAGATCTGAGAAGGGCGGGCTGAGCCCAACTCTGACAGATCCTTCCTGTCCTCCATGTACCATAGTGATCCTCCCTGCCTTCCATGTACCATAGTGATCCTCCCTGCCTTCCATGTACCATAGTGATCCTTCCTTCATGCCTTCTATGTGTCATAGTAATCCTTCCTTCCTGACCCTAATGTGCCTTGGTGATCCTTTTGATGTGTATCCCTGAGACTCCAGCTTGTGGCACAGCAATCAAAGCATATTTTATAGATACAAGGAAGCTCAGGGTTAATTTTTTTCTGTTTACAAACTATTTATTAAAGTATATAAAATACATAATATCATGACAATATATGAAGAGGATATATGTCACAAATACAGATTTAAATTGTGAAACAAACAACGCTCAGTTGTTCCACTATAATGTTTGGCTACATATACTTTTTTGGCAGTGCGCTATTCATGCCGCAGGTCTCTATCTTCCCTTACATGTCCCTCATTCTCAAGTTCAAAAGTTGGAAGGTATGTTCTGTATGTATGGACTCTGCACAGTACCACTTCTCTTGCCTGGTATGCTGGGTTAACAAAAAATCAGTGAGTGTGCTGCCTTCCACAAGATGGTGCCCCTTTGCACCTGCCCAGTAAGATTGGCTATTACAGTGCACTACCCTGTGGTAGGTGGTCCAATGGCTTAGAACACTGACCGGTGTGTTCAGGTTGGGTCAGAACACAATAGCACAGCAGGGGAGATTGCTGTACTAACACTGCATCTGTTAGTACAGCAATCTGGTTTTTTTTTTCATTCAGGGCTGAACGAAAAAAAGCATACCGTGTGTAACAGGGTTTAGAATGGACAATAACCAACCTCACTGGACAATAAAGCTGGAAGAAGGCAAAACTGAAATCAGGTTAAATTTTCAAGAGGATCTGAGAAAATAGAATTAAGGATGCGATTGCTTACTATTAGCAACACATCATTTTTCCTTTTCCCAGTCTTTATCAATTTGACACAATTTGTTTTATTTAAAAAGACTTCCACTTAGCCACTTAGTACCTGCTGCTGAACCCCCCCCAGAACAAAAAATTATCTACGGCCCTGATTACAAGGTATGTTTGCATTCCTTGTAAAAGGAATAAAAGTGATTAAAAAATAATAAAAGGACCACGCTGGTCACAATATAGTCCCCAGATGCATGCAAATACCCATCCTTGCTTGACTTAACCACTGGTTACTAACCCTGTTTTCACATCTCATCACATTTTGCCTTGTTATCACCTAAATCTTGTGAGTTCACAACCCAATTTTTCTTTTTTTCAGTTCTCGGTTTTTGACTAGTCCCTGTTAGACTACAGCCTTACCCATGAGTCGTGGGTCTTGCTACCAATGTCTCCTGAGAAAATAATCAGCAAATTCCCTGCTGCCTTAATACCACTTCTCAACAATCCAACCTCGGAGCAACACACAAGAATTGTTTTTGAATAACCATTCAAGTTGCACATCTAACTGTCTATTTACTTTAGTCTCTACTAAGAGCTCCTTTCAATTGGACCCAAGGGGTCTTACGCACTGGTAGGGATGGGCCGAACGGACCTCTGTTCGGTTTGCACCATAACTTTTGAACACCGCGAAAGTTCGGACCCGAATAATGAACCCCATTAAAGTCAATGGGACCCGAAAGTCAAAAATCAAAAGTGACCATTTTGAAGGCTTATATGCAAGTAATTGGGCATACAATGGTTATAGGGATCTGGGTCCTGCCCTGGGAGACATCAATGAAAGAAAAAGTTTGTAAACATGTTTAAATGAACAGTGATTTTTTGATTTTTAAAGTGAAAGCATAAAAATTAAAAAAATCCTTCCAATATAGTGCCTGGGGGGTCCCCTTAATCTACCTGTAAAGTGGCAGATCAGTACCATTTCTAGAATCTGCTGCAGAAATAATTGCATTTATAAGGCCAAAAAAAAAAAATACATTTTCTCTGCAAGCTGCCTTTATTTTGCTCAGCAACAGCTGGGGAGCCAGTGTGTACGATGAGGTCACAATGTAGTGCACTGGGAACAAGATTAGAGATTTTTTTGATAAATTCTGGTGTCACTCTGACTTCGGATAGAAATAACGGGTGTGGAAAAATCGGGCTTTGGGTGTCGGTGGTGCCCTCACACCATAACCCTATAGAGGTGCTCTTCATGAAGGCAAGAATTGGCCTTTTTGTAAAAAAAAATTGCAATGATATGCACCTGTCAAACAGGTGCTGAAAAAAATGGTCTTTGGGTGTTAATTGTGCCCATGAATCCTATCCCAAAAACATTTTTCCAGATTAAATGATTGAACATGCTCAAAGTCAGGCAGCCTCGAAGTCCTGCAGAGATTGCACATTCCAAAAACATTTAATCAGTGACATTAGCATCAGGGGCTTCATAGCTGGTAATCCAGGACTGATTAATTTTTATAAAAGTCAAACGGTCCACGGAGTCTGTGGACAGACGCATTCTATAATCAGTAACAAAACCTCCTGCAGCACTGAATGCCGTTCTGAAAGCATGTTGGATGCAGGGCAGGCCAACAACTCAATAGCATACTGGGCAAGTTCTGGCCAGTGGTCTATTCTCATGACCCAATAAGCCAGTGGATCGTCAGCTTGAAAGCTCTCCATCTCTTTTTGGGCCCCAAGGTAATCGTCCACCATGTGATGCAGACGCTGCCGATGGGATGTGGAAGCGAGGACTAAAAAAATTCCAAAATGCATTACTTAGGTGGACGCCTTCTCCAACGCTCCCCTCTTGACCAACAGAAGACTCAAAACTATGTTTTCCATGACACTAACCTACTGGAGTCGGGAAAAACTTTCAATAAAATCCTCTTTAATATGTCCTCAAGAGATTTAATCTACTGCACTCTCTGTGGGGACGGGATGAGTTCTGAGACCTTCCCCTTATAACGGTGGTCAAGGAGGATTGCCAACCAGTAATGATCATTCTCCTTTATGCCACGTTTTCATGGGTCTTTTCCCAGGCTTCGAAGCATGAGGTTGCCCATGTGCCTCAAATTTGCAGAGGCTTGAGAAGCAGACTCCTCAGGGTCACTTACTTTAGTCTCTGTTCTATCTGTCACCCAAGTCGCATCAGTGACCTCATCATCATCATCATTATCATCTCCATCATCTCCATCTCCTCCGTCTTTATCATCATCATTTCCACTGCAGACAACTTGGCAGTACGCTGTGGCTGGGGGAACATGAATGCCAATTTGTTTACCAGTGTTCTCCCCTCTCTCTAGGCTCATGTTCTTGTCATCCTCCACCTCAGAACAGACATCTGAATCCAGTAATGGCTGGGCATCATCAAGGAGCAAATGGCTGACGCTGTGGTCAAAAACTCAGCTGACTCCTCCATGGCTGATGTTGGGGCTATGGCAGTAATAGATGTGGACAAGGAGGCATGTTTATCCACTCTGGCAAGTGCAGGGGACTGCACACTTATCTCTGCTTGCGTGACAGAGGATGAGGAGGATGAGGTAGGTTTAGTAAGCCAGTCCACTGCCTCCTCTGCATGCTGTGGCTAGATAGTACTGGCAAACTCACTACAGAGAGGAAATGATGCCCTGCCTGAGGACTGACCACCACGTCCACCTTTGTCTGTGGACACATTTGTTGCTGGCCCCCTTACAGTGCCAAGGGAACGTCTGCCTCTCCTTCTTGTCCTCCCAGACATTATTAGGAGGGAAGGGGGCAGTGCTTATTAGCAAATGTAAAGAAGAAGTGGGAATCTGTATGTAGATGCACTTTAATCAATGTAAAGTGGTGTTTGGTGCACTTTAATTTGAGTACTCACACTACACAGAAACACTCCATGGGTACACTATAATATACTACCATATAATGCGTCAAACGTACCATGATGCACAGAACTATATGGCGTTAAACTTGCAGTAATGCACACAGAAGTAAATGGCGTTAAACTGGCAGTAACGCACACAGAAGTAAATGGCGTTAAACTTGCAGTAATGCACAAAATAATATGACACTAAACTGGCAGTAATGCACACAGAACTATATGGTGTTAAACTGGCAGTAACGCACACAGAAGTAAATGGCGTTAAACTTGCAGTAACGCACAAAAATATATGGCGTTAAACTGGCAGTGACGCACACAGAAGTAAATGGCATTAAACTGGCAGTAACGCACACAGAAGTAAATGGCGTTAAACTGGCAGTAACACACACAGAAGTAAATGGCTTTAAACTTGCAGTAACGCACAAAAATACATGGCTTTAAACTGGCAGTAACACACAGAACTCTATGGCGTTAAACTCGCAGTAACGCACACAGAATTAAATGGCATTAAACGTGCAGTAACGCAGAAAAATATATGGCATTATACTGGCAGTAATGCACACAGAAGTAAATGGCGTTAAACTGGCAGTAACGTACACAGAACTACATGGTGTTAAACTGGCAGTAATGCACACCGAACTATATGACGTTAAACTGGCAGTAACGCACACAGAATTAAATGGCGTTAAACTTGCAGTAACGCACAAAAATATATGGCATTAAACTGGCGGTAATGCACACAGAAGTGAATGGCGTTAAACTGGCAGTAATGCACCCAGAAGTAAATGGCATTAAACTGGCAGTAACACACACAGAAGTAAATGGTGTTAAACTGGCAGTAACGCACACAGAAGTAAACGGCGTTAAACTTGCAGTAATGCACAAAATATATGGCTTTAAACTGGCAGTAACACACACAGAACTCTATGGCGTTAAACTCGCAGTAACGCACACAGAATTAAATGGCATTAAACTTGCAGTAACGCACAACAATATATGGCGTTATACTGGCAGTAATGCACACAGAAGTAAATGGAGTTAAACTGGCAGTAACGTACACAGAACTATACGGCGTTAAACTGTCAGTAATGCACACAAAACTATATGGCATCAAACTGGCAGTAACGCACACAGAAGTAAATGGTGTTAAACTGGCAGTAACGCACAAAACTATATGGCGTTAAACTGGCAGTACACACGCAGAAGCAAATGGTGTTAAACTCAGTAACGCACACAGAAGCAAATGGTGTTAAACTGTCAGTAATGCACACTGAAGTAAATGGCATTAAACTAGCAGTAATGCACACAAAAAAAAAATGGCGTTAATCTGGCAGTAACGCACACAAAAGTAAATGGCGTTAAACTTGCAGTAACGCAATCAAATAGACGGTGTTCATCCGTCACTAAATTGACGCAATCTGAACTGTTCCTACTCTAGCTATACACTAATGTAAAGATTAGTGACACAGTCTCACTACACCACACTGAAACTAATTGAGCTGTCCCTACTCTAGCTGCACACTATGCAAAGCTGAATGATGGGCCTCCTCACTACACTCACACTATTCCTAGACTGACTGACACTAACTTAATATTCTACACTGACAATTGAAGCACAATAGCACACTAACTATCTAATAGCACTGAACAGAGTCCCGTTCTATCTCTCTCCAGCCTAAATCACACTGAAAATGGTTGCCATTGAAAGAATACTTTTATACTATGGGGCGGGAATGAGCCATGATTGGGATAAAGTCATGATGACAGTGTCCAATCATGACTGTGACAGTGCTCTGTGCCCTGATTGGCTGAAGCTTTCACTGCTTCAGCCAATCAGGGCTTGCAATGCACTGTTCAGCACTGCAATGCATTGTGGTCGGTTCGGGGGGGGGGGAACAAACGGTTGAATGACCCATTTGTTCGGCTATTCACCGAACGACCGAACAACGAAAGTTCGGCCCGAACTTATGCTCGGGCCAAACCGTTCGCCCATCCCTATGCACTGGCAGTCTTGCTCCAGCCAAGAAGCTGTAGAAAGACTATCAGTGCTTCGAACACTTCCCCCTCCTCCAACCCTCATTGGAAACATTTAAAACCTTACAGCCGTCCACCCCCAAATGGACTGCAGAATATGACTCATGTTACATAGCATATCATTTCAGTCTGTACCCTCACATGGAAGACCTGTGCTCTCCAAACCGCCCTCCTTGCTTGCCCATCCTTAATATGCGGGCCTCCAACGAAGGCGATACCTCCCTTGTTGGAGATCCTCCATCCCTTACACGGGCTATACTTATGGTTATATTGTAGTATAAAGTTGTATTGTTCTAACCTCTCCATTCTTGCCTCCCTTTTTACTCCAGACTCCTTCTGGTCTCACCTCCAACCCTATGAGTCCACACGAGTTGTCCTGCCAGTCCGCTGCTCCACTTTTGCCGGTAAGTCCTACCCCACACTGTTGGCCCCCCCTAAATATCATCTCCCTTAATGTTCAGGGTTTCAACATACCCCTAAAATGCACCAAGGCATTTCGATACTTTATATCCCAGGAAATCTCATATAGTATTCTTGCAGGAGACACACTTCACTACACAAACCACCCCAAAATTCTTCAGCCTCTTTTACCCACAAACATACATGGCCTCGGCCACAACTAAGCAACGTGGCACACTAATAGCCTTCCATTGTTCCACCCCATTCACAATCAAATCTGAAATTAAAGACAGGGAAGGCCACTACTTGATTCTAACGGACTACATAATGGATGTGGCCATCACTGTAGTTTCCTACTATTCCCCAAACAAACAACCCATCCCCTTCCTCTCTCACCTTACACAGGTGATATCCACACATAAAATGGGCACATCTGCGGAGACTCTAACCAGGTCCTCCTCCCATTTCTGGACAAATCTCCCTACTACCCACCTGCCACCTCCACCAAACATCTTCTATTCTAGCTCCTAAACCTCCACAATCTTGTAGACACTTGGCATGAAGCAAACCCATCTAAAAGAAGTTACACCTATTATTCTCACCCACACAAAACATTCTCCCATATAGACCACATTTTGTCACCACTGGTATGGTCCCAGAAATCCTAACCTCTACTATTTTACCAATACCTTGGTCTGACCATTGTGTGGTCTTCACCTCTCTCGCCTCACCTATAACAAAAGCCCAGGACCCAACCTGGTGCCTGCCAGACACCATACCTAAATACCCGTCACACTGCTTCGACATAGAACAAGCCTTGCGGAATACCTATCCCTGAATTCGCCCCTGACGACGTCAATCTATGACGAAACACGCCGGAGGAGCTTAGGACGACACGCGGGAGTGAGGGCAAGGACGCGGTGGCCATCTTGACAGCTGGAGTTTCCAGGAATTATTGATGTGGCTCTCGGTGAGCAGATACGTGCGTTTTACATCATTTTAATGTAAGTGTTTATAACCGTTCGTGAGAATAAAGCCTGTTTTGAGTTACTACACCATGAGTCTCCCCCTTTGTTATCATTCCACATGTCGAGGATGAGATGGCGCTGGGAACCGAGGCTCAAATCTGATGATACATGCTAATTTGGATCTCTCTTGCCAGAGGGCGTTTCTGACCCCTATAATAAGGGTCCTGTGGTTCTGGTAAGAGACAGTGTGTTTGGTGTTGGTGACGGGCTAACTTGATCTTCTTATTTCATCTGGAATTTCAAGAGTAAATTTATGGACTGAATTTTGTAAAGTTTGAACTTTTAGCGCTGCACCTTGTACCTTTATGTTCCTTGATATTGTTGAAATTTGCAATATTGTGCTAGCAGCTTGTTTCATGTTATATTTGAGTTTCCTGTGCGCATCAGTTTATTCATTGCAGGTTCATTTGGGGAACTATCAAGCCTAGGGTTTCCAGACACACATTGTACCTCCCCAAAATAGGTGGAGGACTAGGCATGCCTAATTTCACAGCGTACTATAGAGCGGCCCATTTGGCAAGCCTCCCCAAGTATCATGCAAACTTCACTCTGGGTAGCAATAGAAACATGTGACCCATTATCTGTCTCCAATTTGCTATGGCTTCACCCAGTAGACCGCCCAAACATACACAACCCTGTTACTAGGTACTTTGTCTCCCTCTGGAATAAATTAAAATAAAAACATAACTTACAGTCTTCTCATAATCCCATCCTCTCCTTCCTCAAAAATCCAGCCTTCTACCCAGCATGGGAGTCTCCCACAGCATTATATAACTGGACCTCCCTAGGCCTTCCTAGACTACATAACCTAGTCACCTTTTCCTCCTTTCTCACATTCCCAATACTTGTGGAATCCTCCAACCCACCCCCATCTGTACTTTTCCACTACCTTCAAATAAAAAACTTCTATGCGCCGTACGTACACAACAATGCCCCCCTTAACCACCTCACAAACTTAAAATCCATTTGCAAATAAAATCTGCATGCCATAGGCATAATTTCTGCCCTTTACTCCCACTTCCTAGTCAATATTAACCCAGATAAACCATTATATGTCCAAAAGTGGGAGAGAGACCTTGGTGGCACCCTTAATGCAGCTGACTGGTCTGAAATCTGGTCTACAACTAAATCATCCTCACCTAACACCCAGGCAATGGAAACCAACTATAAGGTACTAACCTGATGGTACCTGGTACCTGCAAGGATTGCCAAATACCTCCCATCCTACTCGGCTCTATGCTTCAGAAGCTGCTCAGACCCAGGCACGCATTACCATATTTGGTGGATTAGCCCAGTAGCACAAACCTTCTGGAAAAGTATATTCCACATAGCATCTTAGCTGTCTGACAGCCCAATACAACCAGACCCAACTACAACCCTCCTCATCTTGAAACCAGACACATTAACCTGCAAACAATTTAGACTTCTAAACCATTTACAGCCGCCAAACAAACCATAGCCAAATCGTGGAAATCACCCTCTCTGACAGTCACAGAAACCATACACACAGTACCAGATTCATGATACACGCTAAAGCAAAGGCCATTGAAAAAAACCAGATCCCCAAATTCGAACAAATCTAGAAACCCTGGATTGAGGAATACCTGCCCCTTCTTTTCAGCAGTAAGTTCCACTACCATGATGAACTACACCATAACCTCCGTATCATAGGTAGAGCGGATGGCAGGATGAACTCTGTGGACTCCCCCTTCTTCTCCTTCCCCATTCCTCTCTCCTCTTTCCCCTCCTTGCTTTCAGTAATCTCTTACAACACTGCTTTACATGTTCAGGCATGGTTATCTGAATACAATGGAGTCCTATTAATCCAAGTAACTCGTTAGGACTCAGATTAATTGCCAATTGCTCTACGCTCTCCCCTTGACACAGTTAGATCCCACGCAGGGTGTCTGGGAGAGCTAGACATTATCCCTAAGAGGTCTTTCCGATACTAGGCTTGGTTCAACAGATAAACCTATGCCTAAGGCACTTGATCTAGTTTCTATTTTTTAATTTACTTGTCTTGGAAAAAACATTCCTTTTAAGTGTCATTTACATGAATGTCTGTGCAAATCTTGATACTGTTCAGTCATTGTAAACGCCAATAAAACATTTTAAACAACAAAAAAAATAATAAAAGGACAGTGTAAAAATAAAAAGTGAAATAAATAAGAAAAAAAATGTAAAGCGCCCCATCCCCCCATACTTGCACGCAGAAGTGAACGCATACTTAAACTGTTACTAAACCCAGTAATATGAAAATAGTTCACCTGCCCCCCACAGTGCCCACAGCTTATAAATCTTCTTTTTTCATTAAAATACTGCCACTATATACCTTTTTGGATGATCTGTATACCACAGTTATGTGATAAACCGCAGAGTTTGTCCAGTGCTGAGAGTTCAGGTAGGAAGAGATTTCCACTACAGCCTGTATACATGCCCACAAGTGTGATGTCACTATCATGTGACCTGGCAAGCTCTGAGAACAAGTAGATGTTCTCTCCAGCATAAAAGACACAATTGAGCATATGCAGGTCGGCTACCCTGCCTGTGTTAGCTGGCCTTCCCCAGATAGACAGTGCAGGAGGGAAGGATCTATGCATACAAAATAAAACAGCCTTTTTACACAATGCAGAGGATTAACCCCTTAAGTTCCACGGTGAGTATAACAAGCAAACTATGCTGCATATATAGACTAATTTTACTGTTGTGGGTTTACTAACACTTTAATTTGCACAAGGATATGTAAACAGTGTTCAAACCACACATATGAGGTATCACTGTGAACATTAGAGCAAGAGCAACAATTATAGTGCAAGACCTCACCTGTATTTCTAAACAGGTAACCTGTAAAGTACCGTTTGTCGCTATTCCGCGAGCACACACAATTTTAAATCATGACATATTAGGTATTTATTTACTCAGTGTAACATCATATTTTATATTTTACAAAAAAAAATGGGTTAACTATGTTTTTTTAGCATTAAAATTCATTAAAGTGTATTTTGTCCCCCCAAAAAAATTGCATTTGAAAGACCGCTGTGTAAATACAGTGTGACTTAAAATATTGCAATGATCAACATTTTATTCTCTAGGGTCTCTGCTAAAAAAACATATAATGTTTGGGGGTTCTAAATAATTTTCTAGCAAAAAATACCAATTTAAACTTTTAAACAAACAGTTCTAGAAAAGGCCTAGTCAGCAAGTGGTTTACAGGGTGGAGAGGTCATAAGTACAGTATGTAATATACAAAGTGCAGGGGTCCAGGGTACGTAACATACAAAGTGCAAGGGTCAAATATGTAATGTACACAGTGCAGAAGTCAGAAGTCACCCTCTTGGGCCTCATTCACAAGGACGTACCAATCAGTACACCCAAGTCTCTGCCCCCATGGAATGCACAGGACTATATGGACACAACAGCTGGCCCCACTTTTACAGCCTTGTGGGTGCAGATGCGTGCCCTTGAATGGAAACACGCCCTCACACAGCTGAATAAATTGGGACCAGCAACTGTGACTCTGCAGCCCCTGTGTCCCAATATACATGAATGGGACTACCTGCATGTGGATGCACTTAACACCTGTTTATTCCTGTTGGCAAAGACAGATAGGCACCACCGTGTGAATGAGGCCTTAGCTTCTTCACTGTCCCTGTCCCTGCCAGCAGGAAAGGCTGGGGGAGGCAGCATGGTACCTGCTTTCTTATATGCTGTGGGCAGCCCATCCCCCTTGTCCACTTTGCTCTAGCACAGCAGCTCCTTTTCCTCCTTCTCCTCCTCCCTCCCTCCCAGCAGCCATTCGACGCAGAGTGCACCATGCGGGTGCTGCTGCTAGTATTGGAATTCTTGAGCTATACATGGTTCTGGCAATGACTTGGCATCCAGAGCAAAATCCTGGCATTGCTGGGTCATTTCCAGCAAGTTCTCAGGTATACCAATTAGCTCTGTTTGTGGACATAGCAATACTTTACAAAACATAAGTAATCCTGCAATTATATATATATTTAGAATTGGTCATTTTGATTCTAGCTTGTTGTAGTTATAAAACCCTTTTTTCCTGTGCAGCAGCGATTGTAGCTTCGCAGATGGCAAATAATAAAGGAATTGCATTTTGAAACCATTGCTTTGAGTGTCAAGTGTCACTAGTTTTATGATTCTCACTATGTACTCTGTCAGTAGCCTTTCTTTGCATCATCTCTTTATTTATGTCCTTTTTGTTTTTAAAAGTGTCCTCCAGACACACAAACTAATAACGAATGTTTTTTGCCATTTTTATGCACACATCGCTCATTAACTGTATTCTTAAATAGAGCATCAGTATAACATTGTTGTCTATTCTGCAGGCTTTTCTCTCTCCAATGGGTTGAGTTACTTTCCTGCCATTTAATGTGAACGATTGGTAGCTCCTTCTGGCAATGAATGGTTAATACCACAAAAAGCTTCATTCAAGTGTTATTTGCATTTATTTTTAAAATGACTGCATACAGAAATATTAATTGCTTGTCAACACAGCTGGGGAGGTTTTGAAACATAAAAAGCTAGTCACTAATGCACAAACTAATTAATAGAGATTTCAATGTTCCCTAGTGTTAACTATTCAAAAACAAGATTTGTTTCCGTGATCATTTAAAATTATTATTTTTTTTAAAAATGTAGAACAAAAATATACGGGAGCAAAGTAGCGTCTGTTTTCACCATTGTGTACTAAAATTATATGATGTCTTGCAATAGCTGTCCAAACAAACCTGTTTAATAAAAGTAAATAATTCTTCAATATTTTTCCAAGATAAGTACGAAATCATCTTAGATAAAGTTCCTTTTTTTTCTCACCTTTAAACATTACATATTTGCATGTTCTAAACTGTAGGAATAATTTTGCAATGTAATAAATATAGAAATTGAACCTCAGGAATTGCAGCACTTTTCAAAATATGCTGGCTTATAAGGGATTAACCCCAATGAAGGGCTTGCCACATCATGGACTTCTCTCTTTTATAATTACTATTTACTGTCAGACAAACAGCCGCAGGTCCAGGTGAGAGTCAGACACAGCTCCCAATGCAAACGTGCTAAAGTGGCTGGGGTGCACACCCTGTCATTGCAACAGACAAGTAAAGTGAAGAAAATCCGGAACGGCAGTACTCTCACCAAAGATAATAGCAATACATTTATTACTGTTAAGAGCAAAAAATGGGGGGGGGGGGGGGGGGT
>BLSH010392037.1:114773-132985 GCA_018402905.1 Glandirana rugosa
TTCTCTAGTTCCTGTGGTGTAGGATATTTTTTTTTTTAACAGTTAAATGTTTTATGTCCCTTTACCCCTAAAAGTCCCGCGATATATTAGTTATGAACATGTTCATTGTAAATCTTTATCCTATTTTTGTTAAAATAATCCAAATTTTAATTTTACGGTGGTTCTATGTTTATAATTTTGGTAGCGTCTTCTTACACACCGAACTTGTAATTACGTCGTTGAAGTCGACATGTACAAACTGGTACTTTACCGAAGAAGTCCTCAGAATACTCACGACGTATGTGATAGTTTCTATTTCATATGGTAAATAGTTATTTTTGTTCGTTGTCTGTGCGATCGTTCGGGTTCCGTCCGGACCCGGACCCGGACTTTGTCCCGAAGTTCGGACGGACCAGCAGAACCCGGACTTCCAGAGGTTCGCTCAACTCTACTTGTGAATGTTTTTTTTTTATTGATAAATGGTATACTTTATCTTTGATAGTGTATGCAGCACTCATAAGACTCCTGAAGAAGCCATTTCATGGTCAAACATGTACAGCTGAAGTTGCTGCATTAATGTTCAAGCCACACATTCTTCTGCGATGGTTTTAATATTTGTATCTTGGTGGCATTTTAATTTTAAACCTAATAAAATTGTTTTTATCCTATTTCTAAATGTTACTTGTACAAGTATTGATTATATAGCGCCCTGAAAATCCCCATTTCCCTGTATTTTGTAAATTGACAATTTTTTTTTTTTATAGGATGTGGTGTCCTTGATCTCTTGACACCTAGTAGCTTCAATACGATAGATACCAGATTTTGGCCGGCTTCTGTAGAAGGGCATGACCAAAAGTGGTCTGCCGTTCTGCTCCCGATCAGTGCTCTCAGCCAATGGCTGAGAGAGCTGAGCAGAGTGTTCTGGAAGGGGGACAGTCCCCCTGTCAGAACACAATAGCACAGCAGGGGAGATCGCTGAACCAACATCACATAGTTAGTATAGCGGCTACTCCTGAGCTGTCAGTTTTTTTTTTATTCAGTGCTCCTGTGCTCAATGAAAAAAACTAGTAGAGTGTACCATGCTTTAGGGTTTGTTTACAACCGCAAAACTGGAAGTGATAAATGCTCCATCGCTTCTGGTTTCTTATACCGGTACGTCGCTGGTCATCAAGTGGTGTGTAAGGTGACTGTGTACATAAAAGGCCCGGGAAAGAACGACAAGAAGGGTCTGATGTTCCTGAGCTTTTACCCCAGAAATGAGTAAATAAGGTGTAGTTCCAAAATGCCAACATGCTGTTTTTTTCATTTTCCATGCTCTGGGGCAAGTTCTCTTTTAAAATGAACAGGCTATTTGCCTTTTGTAAATAAACTCTTTAGTGTGAAAATGCCATCTCTCTTTTCACCGGTTACATATAGTACTGAAAAAAAAATATATATAGGGGGTATTTTTTTTTACTGCTTTTATTTTACCAAGAGAACCCATTTAACTGTCTTATTTGTAGCCTGAAATGCTAAAGATATTGTAAATGCTGTTCAGAAATGGCTACCTTCATACTCCTAATAGCCTTAATTTAATGCACATGGTCCCTCGGTCTATCACAGGCTCATAGAATCATCCTTCATACAAAGATGCACACTGCACTTTTTGTAGATTATCACATAAATTACACATCTTGAATTACAGTCAAGTATGTGATGGAAAATGTTTTCCCAGTAGACACTGCATCCACTATTCGTGACACCTTAATGGAAAAGTATAGTTTATTTTTAGTGAGCACATATTTTATTATGCTATAACTGTCAAGGGGTGCTTGAGTGGTTACAGCAACATTTTTTTGTAAAAAAAGAGGATTTAAACTTTGTGAAAAAGGTGTCTGTTGTAAGCAGCCCTAGCAGTGTTATTATTTGTTCCAACCGCTGTCATTGTTGCCTTTGCTGGACTGCTTAGTAAAAATGCAATTCATATACCATTTTCTAGATGCTTTACTAATGGACCTGTGACTGCTATCTTCTCTTTTTGTTTGCCAGGGCTGAGAAAATCACTGTCTTGCTTGTCACTTCTTTTGATGTAATTAGTTGCAATTGCCTTCTGCTGTAGGCGGGAGTCATTGTCGGTCAAGCACAGTGCAGAGTGTTGCATTCACACCTGAGCGTTTTGTTTCAGGCAGAAAATCACGCAATTTTTCCTGTGATTTTTACCGCGATTTTGTACAGGTCAAATTGTCACCAATGTAAAATGCAGTAAAACATCTGTAATCTGCCTAAAAAGAAGCTCATGTACTTTTTTGAGCGACGAGCGTTTTGCTTTAGGCAACAGAAGTGAACAGGGGCCATTTAAATTAATGCGATTTTCCTTGTTGGGCGCTTTGGAGCTACAAAGATTAGTGTTTTACGAGCGTTTTAAGAGCTGAAAACGCTCAGGTGTGAATGGAGCCGAGTGTGTGTCAGCATGTACAGCTGTGGTCCTAATGCAGGCACACTGGGAACACTGACAACATTTAGATACATTGGAGACAGCTGCATGAGTGTCGCCCACATAAAACAGGAAGTCCCTCCATACAGTTATAAGAGGTATTATTTATTAAACTGCAACATAGAAAAAGCAAACGTCACATGTTTAACCATTTCAGCCCTGGAAGGTTTCACCCCCTTCATGACCAGGCCAATTTTTGCAATATTGCACTGCATTATTTTAACTGACAATTGCGCGGGAGTGCGGCGCTGTACCCAAATAACATTGATATCCTTTTTTTCCCCACAAATAGAGCTTACGGTTTTTATTTTTTTGCGCTAGAAACAAAAACAGACTGACAATTTTGAAAAAGTAAAACAATATTTTTTACTTTTTGCTATAAAACAAATCCAATAAAAAAATGTACAGAAACAAATTTCTTTATCAATTTAGGCCAATTTGTATTCTGCTACATATTTTTGGTAAAAAAATCCCAATAAGTGTATATCGACTGGTTTTAGCGTCTACAAACTATGGGATATATTTATTGAATTTTTATTTTTTTTTTTTTTTTTTTTTTTTTTTTTCAAATGATTTTTATTACATTTTTAACATGTTATACAGGAAGCATGACATGAAGGCGAAAAAAGAGAAATACCAACACGTTGTGAGCAGGCTTCAGACTGCAGGTGTTGCCCCTGAAATCCCACTCATCCCAATCAGGAACTTCCTGCGAGTGGGTCAGGGGGTTGTGTTTGTTTAGTGAGTTTCTGAATTAGTACAGATGGTCTGCCTCCAATGCTAAACAGTGGTTGGTATTAGGTTTAAATAAATTAACTTGCAAAAAACATAACTTCTAATTTTGTGTCTGTGTACACATTAAGTGTTATTTTAAATGTGTAACACTTGTGAAAATGCAATGAGATCCACTCTGATCCCAGTAAGCCATCCTGAGATGTGGTGCTATAATTGAGGTGTTTTGTCACCCACTAAACCTGTCAGTAGATTTTAGACATGTACGGTTGCATCATTCCTATGCAATGCTATGCAGTAGTTGCAATGATTTGCTTCACTGTAAAGAAACCAGTATGGTCTTATACGCCTGCACATAATGCTGCCCATAGCTCATAGGGAAACAGCTGATGTGCTTGCACATTAGCATGTGGAAAAATTAGCATTTGTGCTAGGGAGACCACCAGGGAAGCCCACCCTGACCACCAGGGAGTCCACCCAGGGACCACCAGGTAAGGGGCACAGTGCCTAACATGAATGGTACCCTGAACCATCAGGGAATGCCTACATAAAAGTGCCATCAATCATTGCCACCTATCAGTGTCCACTAGTGCCCACCGGTGCCACCTATCAGTGCCCACCAGTGCCACCTATCAGTGCCCATCAGTGCCACCTATGAATGTCCATCAGTTTTGCCTATGAGTGCCCATCAGTGCTGCCTATGAGTGCCCATCAGTGCCGCTTATCAGTGCCACCTATCAGTGTCCGTCAGTGCTGCTTATCAGTGCCGCCTATCAGTGCTGCACAGATGTGCCTCATCATCTGTGCCCATCAGTTCCACCTTATCAGTGCAGCCTCATCAGTGCCAATCAGTACTGCCTCATCTGTGCCCGTCAGTGTAGCCTCATCAGTGCCCATCAGTGAAGGGGAAAACTTACTTATTTACAAAGTTTTGTGACAGAAACAAAGAAAACTTTTTTTTCAAAATTTTCTGTCTTTTTTATTTGTAGCACAAAAAATAAAACCCCCAGAGGTGATCAAATACCACCAAAAGAAAGCTCTATTTGTTGGAAAAAAAAATGATAAAAATTTTGTTTGGGTACAAAGTCGCATGACTGCACAATTGTCATTCAAAATGTGACAGTGCTGAAAATTGGTCTGGGCAGGAAGGGGGGTAAGTGCCTGGTATTGAAGTGGTTAAATAAGCAAGGATCTTATTTATTATAAAGAAAGTAGAAATGCTCACATAAAAACACTAAAAGTAGACTTCAGAGCAAATAAAACATAAGAACATAGATGATACTTTACGTAAGGACGTCCTCTATGTTATGTATCTTCAGCTGGGCTCAATGGCAAGAGAGCATCTCTCTCTCTGGCAACCACTTTTAAAGTCCATTCAGATACCACCCACACAAATGCCCAATGCCAGCCTATCTAGGATTCTGACAAATGAAAAACGATAAGAGGTAGTCCTTCTTTCTTCTGTCCGTCCTCTGGGAAGCATGCTGTAGTGACCACTAGGGGCAGCATTTGTCAGTGAATCACCGCTATTTGACCCGGGTCCTTCAATGCCTTTGATGAACTCTCTGAGGATCTGAAAAAAAGAATGGTTGCTCTACATAAAGATAGCCTAGGCTATAAGAAGATTGCCAAGACCCTGAAACTGAGCTGCAGCACGGTGGCCAAGACCATACAGTGGCTTAACAGGACAGGTTCCACTCAGAGCAGGCCTCGCCATGGTCGACCAAAGAAGTTGAGTGCACATGCTCAGTGTAAATATCCAGAGGTTGTCTTTGGGAAATAGACATATGAGTGCTGCCAGCATTGCTACAGAAGTTGAAGGGATAAGGGGCCAGCCTGTCAGTGCTCAGACCATATGCCGCACGCTGCATCAGTTTGGTCTGTATGGCTGTCGTCCCAGAAGGAAGCCTCTTCTAAAGATGACGCACAAGAAAGTCTGCAAACAGTTTGCTGAAGACAAGCAGACTAAGGACATGGATTACTGCAACCATATCCTGTGGTCTGATGAGGCCAAGTTAACTTATTTGGCTCAGATGGTGTCAAGCGTATGTGGCGGCAACCAGGTGGATACACACTAATGTAAAGATGAACGACGGTGCATCTCCGGAAATCAGCCATCTTTGTTTACAGTCACGAAAATCAGGTGGTTTGAATCCAAGCTCTACCCCCCCCCCCGCCAGGGGGCATGACTCCCAGATGAAGGTTCTGATATGCATTCTTCAATTCCAAAGCCTTGATGGGAAAACCTGCTAAATGGCATTCCAAGCTGCCCCCAAGAGTGACAAGGCTCAGTGTACCCAGATTTCATATTCAAAAGCATCTTGCATTATGAGAAGAAACAAGTTGTCTTCCAACAGGAGGCCTACTGAGCACTTGGAGCCAATAATGCACTGGAAGTCCAGGTCCCCTAATGCATGGTCCATGAGGGGGTCACTCTCAGATGTCAGTTAAGAGTAAATGGCTTCAAACATGCTTGGGACAAACACAAATCTATACAAAAAAGTTAACAAAAAAAACCCAAAAAACAAAAAAATGGGCAGACTTGATGGACCACTTGGACTTTTTTGACTCCTTTCCTTAACCACCAAAAAAGTAACACCTTAACAGTAAATATCACAGAAATTCTCCTCCCTAGATTTTGGTTGTGCTCTTGACATCACTCTACACTTCTTGTAGCAGAAAATCACTCAGAGGTTTATTGATGCAAAACAATTTCTTTACTTTGTTAAAAGAATTACACAACATTCCACTCCAGTGGTTCTAGCAGGATTCCAAAGCATGGTAGTAATGCCTGGTACACTCAGGCAGTTTATTTTCGTTCAACCCAGTGGGCTGAATGGAAAAGAAAACTGAGGAACTTGCTGTACTAACTATGCAATGATAGTACAGCCATCTCCATGCTGAGCTATTGTATTCTGCCCCCTCTCCCCCCACCAGAACACACCAGTCACTGGAAGGCGATCGGCTGCTGGTTTACCAGTGTGCTCGTTCGACAGAAGCTAAACAGGCTGCTGTACACACTGGCGAATGTCGGATGGTTTCTGTTGAACCCACCGATACCGGCCAGTCTGTATCAGCCTTAACTTTCAATCACTGTTCAATCAGAACCCTTTCACACTGGTGGATGGAGGGAGGAAGCATTCTTTTTTTTTTAACTAGTTTTATTCAAAAAATTGTGCAAAACAATGTTACAATATACCTGGAAATGTACCGATACCATAAGTTGAATATTGGCAACAGCAATCCATAGTAAGCATTAACAGTGTATTGCACGGGTACGTAAAGAATAGAAGAAAACAAGCCAAACAATAAAAAAACTAAAGTAAAAGAAGAACAAACACAATTACCTGTAGACTGTCCAGGTGCATGACTACAGATATCACTTTGTTGTCAAGAAATATTATGTCATCAAAGACCTGGGAAGGTTCATACACACAACACTCAGAATCACCAGGACATATAGACTCAATGTAAAAGTTTATTAAGGTGGAGGGTCGGAGACTAAATGAAGCAAGGAATCACTTGTATCCTGAGAGTTTATCCATGGTACCCAAATTTGAAGGAATTTCTCAGGGCAATCCCTCACCTCATACATTAATTTTTAAAGCAGGAGGTTTTCATACATCAGTTTTTTCCATAGGACCAGGTGGAGGCTGTACACCATTATCCAATGCAGAACAATTGTTTTCCTAGCATAAAAGAGCAGTAGTCTAAGAAAACCTTTAAGAGAGGAAGCATTCTAGCACTCACACAACTTTCTCTCTGTTATTCTCCCTTCTTCTGACTCCAGGCTGTCTCCCCTACACTGACCCCACCCCTGCCTTAAAAAAAGGTAGGTATGGCTCATCGATCTTCCTACCAGAAGGAGTAATAATTATTTTAACAAAAACCTGTTTGCCTGATTGTGTCTGCTCTTGGTTAGGGCCTCAACCTGGTTCCTGTAACCTGCTTGGGTACCATGGTGTTCCTGTGCTAGGATCCTCCTCACTGATCCTCAGTGCTATGTTCATGCATCTGGTACCAACACAGATTCAGGATTGCTTGTAACACCGGCATTAAACCCACTCTATGCCCTCATACTCTCTGTCACCACCTTTAGGAGTATCAAGCAGAAGGTCCAAGAGGAAACCTTGTCACAGAGAGCTCAGGGTATTTTTAAAGTATAACTACGGACATGTTTCTTTATCTTTGGGCAGAGCGAAGAGGAATTAGAACACTTGTTAGGTTTTTATTGCTATATGTGCCCTTGTTAGGGAGATTCACCCCCTCTAGCTGCCATGTTTACCATTATCATTAGAGCAGTGGCGGCTGGTGGGTTCTTCTTTGGGGGGGCAGTGCTGACAGTAAACCCCCCCCCCTGCGGGCGGTCTGGCACTTACCTGCTCGTGCGGCGGGCTGTGGTGTCCTCTCCTCCTCTCTTGCGGGCACGGGGGCTCCGATGAGACGTAAATGACAAAAAACCCAACAGAGATCCCCTTAACTATCCACAATGAAAAATAAGTTTTGCCTTTAATTCTACTTCTACATCAATTCTTTACAAAACACAAACGCATATATAGCTGAATGGCCTTTATTGGCTATATACAAACATTCAAGGCCACATCTATTAGAATCATATGCTCATCCATAACAAGAAAATAAATGCTTCACATAAAACATACATATATAGCTACATATTCTTTATTGGTTGTATATAAACATTCAATCCAGAAGCTTTATGCTCAATCATAGCAACAAAATGAAAAGATCCACAATCAGCACAGCTGTGTTTCCTATATGCATGCAGTTTAGTTCACAGCATGTGAAAAGCAAAAAAAAATGATAAAACAACAGTTACTTTATGCAAATGTAGTATGTTTTTGGGGCACTCAAAACCTTGAGAAAATGTATAATATACAACTAAAACAATAGCTATTTTTGGGTGAATTTAAGCAATAAAAGAGACTGTAGCAGCAATAAGTATGGATATTTTTATTTTCTAGCTGTGGATGAACTTTGCTTGACTGATCATATATCTAAGAACCGGAAGGGTTGTTATTATTATATTGCCAGAAGGCACAAGTCCCTGATCCCGCTGGTACTCAAGTTTCTTGCTCCATATTGGGATTGCAGTATCTGACAGGACAGTACGTGGCTGATATGTGCATCTTATTAAGTGTGGCATAATTATATTTTATGTGATAGCTTGCAATACTACCTATTACTGGGAAAAATAATGACTAAATGAGCATGTCTAAAAATAAAATACCTGACTATGCAATAGAATTAGTTTAAGATCTGCAGAAACACAGCTATGACAAATGGATCAGTGTCACAGTAGATATCCACATGATATTCGGTTTTTTTTTAAACGTTTCTTTGCTATTTAAGATTTATTCCAAGCTGTGCTACTGGGTCAAGCCTCCAAAAATCTTACATCTGATCTCTTCCTTATACCCATGATCCTATCAAAGGTCTAATGGTATTTTTAGTGAGCATTAAATTAATCTCACAAAATGCAAGTGGATCATCCTGCTAATAAGGTCACTGATTGAGGAAATGCTGGCCTGAATTATATCCACTGAGCCTGTAGGATTACACTTGCGTCGCAAGAAATTCTCATCTAGCGGCTCAAGCTGTGTATAATGCGAGCTATACTTGTCACTGCGGAGGTCATGTTAGGGTAGTCAGTGAGAGGATGGATTGGGAAAAGCTGTCTGCATTCATCTCTCCTTGTACTCTGTCCTGGGATTTTTCTTAAGCATGTGCATACAGAATAAATGGAATAAAGCTAGGAGGAAATACTATGTCCAAAGTACAGAACGATATCTAAAGAAATTTAATGGCTTCCTTTCACAAATGCAAAAGAACATTAAAAGGCCCCTGCGCACTGTAACTGTTAAAAAAGGACCCTAACCATTGTTTTTTCATTGTTCATTAGAATGCAACTTGCCAATGTGATGGTTGTATTAGTTTTATTTTAATGCTTTCTTTCTTCTGTTTTCATCTGGTGATCCAGCCAGCAAGTCTGTTTTTTTTTTCAAAAGCACAAGCTAACCATCGGAATGTATTAGTTTGCATGAATGAGATAAACCAATCAAAACTGGCAGGGGTGATTAACTACTTGCCTACTAGGCACTATTACCCCCTTCATGCTCAGGTCAATTTTCAGCTTTCAGCGCTGTCCCATTTTGAATGACAATTGTGCGGTCACGCAGCACTGTACCAATATGAATTTTTTATCATTTTTTTTCACACAAATAGAGCTTTACTTTGGTGATATTTAATCACCACTGGGTTTTTTATTTTTTGCTAAACAACACAAATTTTGGAAAAAAAACAAACATTTGTCTTAGTTACTGTTATAACATTTTGCAAACATGTATTTTTTCTACTTCACTGATGTGCGCTGATGAGGCTGCACTGATGGGCACTAATAAGCAGCATTGATGGTTGCAGTGATGAGGCAGCACTGATGGGCACTGATGAGGTGGCACTGGTGGGCACTGATAGGCAGCACTGGAGGGCACTGATCAGGTGGCACTGATGAGGAGGCACTGATGAGGCTGCACTGATAGGCACTAATAGGCAGCATTGAAGGGCATTGATAGCTGGCACTGATAGGTGGCACTAATAGGCAGCACTGATTGGCAGCACTGATGGGCACTGATTGGCAGCACTGATTGACAGCACTGATGGGCACTGATTGGCATCACTGATTGACAGCACTGATGGGCACTGATTGGCATCACTGATAGGCAGCACTGATGGGCATTGTTGGGGCTGCACTGATAATCAGGACACTGATTACTGCCCTGATTATCAGTGCAGATGTCCCCTTTCACTCTTGCCGGTTAACAGCCCTCTTCTCTCCTATCCTCATGCTGTGACAGCATGAGGAAAGGAATGCCGGTAACCAGCAAGTGTGTTTACATCATGATCAGCTGTGATTGGACACAGCTGATCACGTGGTAAAGAACCACTGTGATTGGCTCTTTACCCCGAACTGAGATCAGCTGTGTAGCCCTTGTTTGGCTATAGCACGGTTGGCAAGTGGTTAAAATGATCAGATTTTATTTATTCATGCAAAGCCTTTATCCCAAAATGAAAACAACTAAAAAACTGTTTACTGTAACATTGTAAAGTGTGAGCTGGAGTTTGGCTTTAATTTGTTAGTGTATTTAAATCTGCCAATACATTTAACACTACCCCCTTCCTCTCTAAGACTGACAATGCTGCTGTCTCCTGTGCTCATTCCTCCAGAGATGTGTCTTGATAATACAAGAGGTGTGTTTTACTGGTCAGATCAGAAAAGCCAAAGAAAAGAAAACGGATACAGCCACCACATCTAATGATTGGTAAGCTGCAATATAATACATGTTTTATTTTAGATTTAAAGCCACTTTAATTATTTTCAAATGACATTTTTTAAATGCAGTTGTAATCAGGTAAAATGAAACATCAAATTAATATTTTAAGCTGAACTCTAGGCAAACAGCTAATTGCACATATGAAATACCTTGCCAAAGGACGTGTACTTCTGTCCATCAATGTCAAAAACGTAAGCCCCCTACACACAATGTCAGGCGGCATTGGCCAGTTCAACAGAAACCGGCTGACATTCGACCCGTGTGTACTGCAGCCTGTCCGATAGAAGCCGGCCGAACAATACGTGACCGAAAAAGGTCTGCCGACCGCCTCCCCATCAGCGCTCTCAGCCATTGCCTGGAGTGTTCTGGCGGGGGCCTCTCAGAACGCAAAAGAACAGCAGGGGAGATCGGATTGTTAGTTTTTTATCGTTTAGCCCACTGGGTTGAATGAAAAAATAATTACCAGGCTTAACACAGCCCTGTCTGAAACGGTAGAAGCGTTTTCTCTAATGCATATAACAATTACAGGTCCTGTCCCTCCCTCAGCTGTCAACAGTAAAAGGAGAAGCAGTAGACTGAGAAGCTCATCTCTCTGCTCTCTCTTATAGGCATGCTCCTTGCTAGCACATGAGCACTGCAGTACAACTGACTGGCTCTTTGCTCTGCCCCTATCTCTCCCAGTCTGAGCTCTGCTGTTCAGGGACTGAAAGAGGCTAATAACAAATCACTTACACGGCTTGTATAAAAAAATGCATTTTATGACCTGTTAATGATTTAATAATAAATAGAGAGCTGTATTAATTTGTGTCTTTTGTATGTGCCTGGAGTTCAACTTAAATATTTATTACTTGTAGAGAGAAGGCGGCAGGCTCCAACCACAAGTACACACATTTAAAAGGTTATTTTATAGCTGTTCTGTAAAACAGACATTCATTTTTAAGGGGGTCAATTCAGGAAGACTGCACAGTACATCACAGGGTTAGGGCATGCCCCTTCCTGCTCTCCTAGTATAAGGTGACCAGGTTTTTAAAATGAAATCAGGGGACATATTTTTTTACTAGTGATGGTGGCAATCAGCGACTTATAGCGGGGCTACGCTATTGCGGCAGACAAATTGGAACTTTTGACACTTTGTGGGAACCAGTGATCATTGCTAAAAATATGCACTGTCACTGTACTAATGACACTGGCTGGAAAAGGGTTATCATCTAGGGCAATCAAAGGGTTAAATGTGTGCCTAACAAGTGTTTACTCACTGTGGGGGAGGTGCTTTTTCTAGGGGAAGGCATAGATCCCTTGATCATAGGTCCCTTGAACACAGGATGAAGGTCTTCCTTAACCACTTCAGCCCCGGAAAGTTTTACCCCCTTCCTGACCAGAGCAGTTTTTGAGATTCGGCACTGCGTCGCTTTAACTGACAATTGCGCGTTCGTGCAACGTTGTACCCAAACAAAATTTGCGTCCTTTTTTTCCCCACAAATAGAGCTTTCTTTTGGTGGTATTTGATCCCCTCTGCGTCATATCTGATCGCCGCTATAAACAAAAAAAGAGCGACAATTTTGCAAAAAAAATTGTTTTTCTTACTTTTTGCTAAAATACAAATCCCAAAAAAGTATAAAAAAACATTTTTTTCATCGGTTTTGGCCGATTTATATTCTTCCTCTTATTTGTGATAAAAAAAATTGCAATCTGCGTTTATTGATTGGTTTGCGCAAAAGTGGCCGCGTTTACGGATGGTGAGAATTAATTTCTGGGGTTTTTATTTATTTTCTAATTTTTTACTAGTAATGGCGGTGATCCGCGATTTTTAGCGGTACTGCGATATTACGGCAGACATGTCGGATATTTTTGACACTTTTTTGGGACCAATGACATTCATTCAGGGATCAGAAATTGAAATGTCCACTGATTACTGTATAAATGTCATTGGCAGTGAAGGGGTTAACCTGGGGGGGGGGGGAGAGCTAGGGGTTAACTGTGTTCCCTGGGCGTGTTCTTACTGTGGGGGGGGCTGGGCTAACATGGGCATAGGAGATCTAACTGATCCCAGTGACAGGGATCAGTAGATCACCTATGCCTGCACTAACAGAGCAGGGAACTGCCATGTTTACATCGGCTGTTCCCCGCTCTTTGGTTGTGGCCGCTCATTGCGGCTTGCCGGCACATGTCGGGTCCGCCCGAGCCACGGACACACTCCTCTGGAGTGCTGTGGGCGCGCGCATCCTAGCGGCCACCTGCAGGTCGCCGCCTTTTTACGGCGATTCGCGCCCGGCGTCCAAACTGCCGCAGTAAATATACTGTGTGCGGTGTGGAACCGGATGAGACAGAATGGCGATCTGCCTTGTTTACATAGAGGAGCTGGGGTTTGTAATTCTGCACTGACTGTCTTCGAAATTTCTTGGGCCCCTGTTCAAATCCAATCCGGGGACAAAACTAGGGGCAGACTTGGTCCGGGCACAGTGTCCTTAATCTGGGGATTGTCCCCGGAAACCCGGGGACACCTGGACACCCTATTCTAGTAGAGACTGATGTCAAGCAAGCATGCAGCATTTTGGCTATTTTACTCTTGAGGACGACTCCTGTATTACATATTTTATAGAAAATAAGGATTGTATGCAAATATTTAATAATATAATACAGCTTATAAATCAATATACTTTTCCAAAAATTTAAATTAACATAAAACTATTATATTTTCATTTGGAATTAAAGCATAATATTTGAAGCAATTGACTGTCCCTCCCCAAAAGTACTGCAAGTTTCAATGTAAATTTGCTCATTACAGAAACTGTCACTGCTGGCCAGTACTCTTACTACAGGGAGGTACGCCCCTTACTTTTTTTTATCATAATCAAACTCAAACTTAGATGTCCTGCTCTATATAAACTGGTCAAGACCACAAGGATGTGCTTTTGCAAGATTACAAAAATCCCAAAAGGAAATGCCACCAGTCAAGCACACTGGACACTATGCATATACCAGGGGTGCCCAACCTTTTGAAGAGCGAGGGCCACTTAAGCGACTTAGTAGCCAGTTGCGGGCCATGATGAGCGGAGGGGGCGGAGGGCAGGGTCGTGTCCGCTCTGCATATGCAGAGTGGACACGGACACAGCCCACTCTACTCTTTCTTTTAGCGGATCAGATTGGAGGTAGGCATTTGTAAACGGACACAATCTGCCACTCCTTAAAGGTGAATGGAGGGTCCGATTGGGTCAGACTGTCTGTTTGAATGGGACCTAAGGCTGCTTTCACACTGATGCGCTGCGGTTTACCCACAACGCGGGTGCAGCTCATTGCACCTGTGGCTTTCCTGCAGGATAGCTGCATTTTGCCATAGACTTCTATTATATCCCACAGGTATGGTGCACTTTCAGAAAGTGCACCAAACTCACAGACAATAACAGAAATCTATGGCTCAGTGCAAGTAACCCATAGATGGACTGCACTGCACCTGTGGATCAGTTTGAAAGCAGCCCAGTAACCACTGCAGAACAGATATGCCCATATATACACTGTGATTTTAGTAATAAACTTACCTTTAATAACAGTATTCTATTCTATTCCACCCCAGAGAAGGAGGTCGCAGGCCACATCAGAGGGCTCCGCGGGCCACTGGTTGAACACCCCTGGCATATACATTACCTGGCTGGTGCCTATGTAAGCTGGAAATCACTGACCGAGGCACTGCTATCCAGTGATCTCCACTTGTTTCTGGTCCCGTGCAAAGCGACTGCCCTTCCACTTACTGAACACAGAAGGCTGGCCACTCAGCATGGGCGCCCTTCAGAGAATGCTGTGAAATTACCAGATTAATGCAAAGCGTTCTCTGATTGGATGAGGTGGAGGGGCAGGGCAGTTGATGTTATGCTCTCCACCTCATTCAATCAGAGAACGCTTTGCATTAATTCAGAGAATGCAGAGCATTCTCGGAATCGTGCTCGTGCTGAGTGGACAGCTTCCTGTGTTCAGAATACAGCAGGGCAGCCGCTTGCCGTGGGACACAAAAGCAATTGGAGTTTACTGCAATAGCTGTGCGCCTACTTCAGTGATTTACAGATGCAGGGGCATCGAGCAGGTACGGTATATACTGTATATATATATATATATATATATATAGATATAGTATCTCACAAAAGTGAGTACACTCCTCACATTTTTGTAAATATTTTATTCTATCTTTTCATGTGACAACACTGAAGAAATTACACTTTGCTACAATATAAAGTAGTGAGTGTACAGCTTCTATAACAGTGTAAATTTGCTGTCCCCTCAAAATAACTCAACATGGGGGTGAATGGGGGGCAGTTGTGTTAAATTTGGTGTTATCGCTTTCACTCTGTCATACTTGTCATTGGAAGCTCATCATAGCACCTCATGGTAAAGAACTCTCTGAGGATATGAAAAAATAGAATTGTTGCTCTACATAAAGATGGCCTAAGCTATAAGAAGATTGCCAAGACCCTGAAACCGAGCTGCAGCACGGTGGCCATGACCATACAGCGGTTTAACTGGACAGGTTCCACTCAGGACAGGCCCCGCCATGGTCGACAAAAGAAGTTGAGTGCACGTGCTCAACATCATATCCAGAGGTTGTCTTTGGGAAATAGACGTATGAGTGCTGCCAGCATTGCTGCAGAGGTTGAAGGGGTGGGGGGTCAGCCTTTCAGTGCTCAGACCATACGCCACACACTGCATCAAATTGGTCTGCATGGCTGTTGTCCCAGAAGGAAGCCTCTTTTAAAGATGATGCACAAGAAAGCCCCCAAACAGTTTGCTGAAGACAAGCAGACTAAGGACATGGATTACTGGAATCATGTCCTGTGGTCTGATGAGACCAAGATAAACTTATTTGGTTCAGATGGTGTCAAGCGTGTGTGGCAGCAACCAGGTGAGGAGTACAAAGACAAGTGTGTCTTGCCTACATTCAAGCATGTTGGTGGGAGTGTCATGGTCTGAGGCTACATGAGTGCTGCTGGCACTGGGGAGCTACAGTTCATTGAGGGAACCATGAATGCCAACATGTACTGTGACATACTGAAGCAGAGCATGATCCCCTCCCTTTGGAGACTGGGCCGCAGGGCAGTATTGTAACATGATAACGACCCCAAGCACACCTCAATGACAACCACTGCCTTGCTAAAGATGCTAAGTGTAAAGGTGATGGACTGGTCAAGCATGTCTCCAGACCTAAACCCTATTGAGCATCTGTGAGGCATCCTCTAACAGAAGGTGGAGGAGCGCAAGGTCTCTAACATCCACCAGCTCTGTGATGTCGTCATGGAGGAGTATAAAAGGACTCCAGTGGCAACCTGGAAAATAATGGTGGCCACACAAAATATTGACACTCTGGGCCCAATTTGGACATTTTCACTTAGGGGGGTACTCACTTTTGTTGCCAGTGGTTTAGACATTATTGGCTGTGTGTTGAGTTATTTTGAGAGGACAGCAAATTTACACTGTTATACAAGCTGTACACTCACTACTTTGCATTGTAGCAAAGTGTCATTTCTTCAGTGTTGTCACATGAAAAGATAGAATAAAATATTTACAAAAATGTGAGGGGTGTACTCACTTTTGTGAGATACTGTATATATATATATATTTACATTGTACATTGGTTTGAGCTGGACTATGTATAAAATATCCATTCCCCCCCAAATATGTATTTTTTTGTATGCTGAGAGGTCCTGACCAGACCTTTTGGGCTGGAGAACCCCATCCTCCTTAATTACCCCCAATCAGTGTCCACCTGATCCATGGGATGTGTCCTCTGGTCTCCCATAAAGAGAGGCATTGGCTTCCATGGTTTGAGATAGGAGCATTCACTCTAAGGTTAGTGTAGGACCCACTGGTAAAACGGGGTACTTTGCAGCAGTCAGTGGGCTTAAGCACTTCATGGCCATTTAGTGTGACCAAACCCCCGTATTTTTGCATTTTTTGCTATATACGTTTAGATGCTTTTAAACAGCCTGGTAGGAGTATGTATCATGTGTGCGCTGTAATATGCGTTTTTTTGTCTATTGGTCTTTACAAGCAGCACCATGCGTTTGGTAGGGTGTTCCCCCCAAATATGTATTTTTCAGTTATGACACCAGCCATTTGATGGTTTGACAGTTTGGTTGAGAGCACAACCTATGCGACAATTACATTCCTGAGATTCCCAGCAGAATGTAAGTGTTTTTTTAAACTGTTAAATTGATGAGTTTAGTTTCGCTGTAAAGTGAAACTTTAGTCAGAAAATAAAGTCCTGCTAGATCACTTCAGGCTGGCTACTTTTGCAGGTATAGCTATGTAAAACATTAAAAATAAGTGTCTATGCTGTTAAAAATTCAGTAACACGTGGTCTCATCCTGCTCTGCACATGCTCAGTTGCTCTCTTTTTTTGGCACTGTGCTGAGTTTGTAGTGGCTGACCTACTGACAGCCTGATTAAAGCAGAACTAAACTCATTGATTTAACCGTTTCAAAAAACAGTTAAATAACTGGCATACCAGGAATGATAACTGTCACATTTGCTTGTATTCTCACTCAAACTGTCAAGCCATCAAATGGCTGATGTCATAACTGATCACATGTGCAGCACCATAGCAGTTGCAGATCAAACAGATGGCAACTTCCTTGGCTGAAAAGGATAGGAGTGTTTAGTTCTGCATTAACTGCTGCTCGGGGGCTCTGGGCTTCAACAAAATGGCAGCCTCCGGCAAGAAGAGACAGGAGAAATGCTGGAAGCAATTTACAGCACATACTCGTTTTGGTTGCATATTTATTAATGTGGAATGTATGTTCCTTGCTAAGGAACATTGTTTTTTATCAATTGTTATGAGTAAAGTTCCGTTTTAACTACTTCACACGAAATCACGTACCCGTACGTCATTTTGTTAAAGTGGTTATACTGGGTTGATGCATGCAGCCAGAGGCATCACCCCAGTACCATTTCTTAGAGCTGGTGGCCAGCTTTCACATGATAACAACCAATGCAGCTAATGAGCTGCTGAGCCGTTATCACGAGCAGTGGGAGGGGACGTCCGCCACCTTCTGCTGCTCCTCCCGGGTCTTCCATCCAACTGGCACATCCGCTGGCTGGCCAGAGACCTGAACAAAGCTGGAACCGACTTCGATCGAGTCTCTGATGTAAAAACCTGGAAAAAATGATATATAATATTTTGGGGGTCCTAATTAAGAAATACTGATTTTAGCTTGTAAATAGAGTTGAGCGAACACCTGGAAGTTCGGGTTCTGCTGGTCCGTCCGAACTTCGGGACAAAGTCCGGGTCCGGGTCCGGACGGAACCCGAACGATCGCACGAAATGTTCGATTTTAGTCATAAAGAATTAATCCTGGGGGTTTTATAATATATAGTAAAAAAGGTCCAAAAATGTAGTCTCTGAGCTAGCTTCAGCCAAGGTCGAAACAAGTCCAGAGACCGGTCGGTCGCCTACACGGTCAACCTACCTTCTGGGCCCTCCTCGTCGTCTTCCACCGCCTGCAGGGGAGGGTGACGAGCACTATTGCCGAGTCGTCGAGTAATCGACGTAACCAACAATAGTACACTTTCGACCGGTGGTCGAGATTCTTTACCATGACCCCACTACGGAGACCGACGTACGTAGTTGGGTCATATTGGTGAAATTGTTTTACTGCATGCCCATGCACTAAAGCACACTTCATCAATTTTGCCTT
>BLSH010392037.1:134679-162286 GCA_018402905.1 Glandirana rugosa
AGTAGTAAAGTAATCTATCTCAGGATGCAGGATCAGGTCTTAAAATGGCTAAAATCTGTCCCTCACGCCGTCAGCTACCTTTCCCTATACTAACCCAAGGAGCATGTGACTGCAGCACTGTGACTCCAGCTTATAAAGAGGCTGGGTCACATGATGCACCGGCCAATCACAGCCATGCCATTAGTAGGCATGGCTGTGATGGCTTCTAAGGGCAAACCAGTGAAACGCTTGTTGATTGGCTGCCCTGCAGCTTCTCAACACGTGGAGTAAAATAGCAGAACCCCGGACCGAACCCGAACGATTTTTGAAATGTCCGGGTCCGGGTCCGTGCCACGGACACCCGAAAGTTCGGTACGGACCCGAACGTTACAGTCCGGGTTCGCTCAACACTACTTGTAAACAACAAGTGTCAGGAATAGGCTTGGTCTTGAAGTGGTTAAATTAACCTCATCTTCCCAATGGGGGTCTGCCATTGTTGACCTCTTTCTGAGCATGCTAGTTGCCCAGCTTTTATGCTGGCCATCTGACTCTACTGACTTGAAACACGCATGCATTACTGGGAAAGTCAGGGTAAGGTCAAAAATCTTTACCTGCGTACCTGTTAGAGATTAGAGATTCAAAGATTTGAAGCAAAAGAGGGCCATCATGACAGCCAGGCGATTAGCCATTGCAGAAAGAGAAGTCAGCAGCGACAGATTCTGTGTTATCTTCCTTTAATCCAAACAAAAATAAGGTTTGAAAAATATGGGATATAATATCTTCATTTCAGAGGGTTTTTGAACTGCCTAATGCAATGGCATACATTTGCCTATATTAGCATCCAACATGAACTATAATACATTCTCTGTATCCTCTGTGCAGATATTAATATATCAAAGAATGACTGATCAGTGTGTTAAGTTCAGTCTGCAAACCGATGCAAATCTGCAGAGCAGAGCAAAATCCTTGTGTTTTTGAGGTCTTGTTGACCTTGGATAAATTTACCAGGCTCTCAATAGAATAAATGATCATACGAACTTAAGTGAACTTCTAAGCCAGGGGTTGTGGAAGCTTTTGTAACAGCAGTGAGCTCTGTGTGTGCTTTTGTGACCCAGATTATGTTCCAAACAGGTATCTGAGCAAGAACATGTCACTGAAGATCACTCTCTTGCTGAAGAAATTTTTTACTTCTCCTCACTAAAAAAATAGAAACTTGTAGTCAGAAATATTTTGCTGAACTCTACTTTTGAAAATGTCTAAAGCCAGGCTTGAATTCTAATGCTATCGCTTCAATACATCTAAGCATTGACTTGGTGGGTAGAAATGAGCTTATCTTTCTGCATTTGATTTGCCAAGGATTCAGCAAATCTTGTTTGAAATTCAATGAACCCAAACTTGGTGGCAATCTCATTGAAGTCTTTAGGGGTGAATCCTGTTAGTACATTGTGGCCATTTTTTGGGCTAAAATGCAAACTAATGCCAACAGAAAGTCATGGGAAGCTGGGTACTGCTATGGGGGACTTTTTTTAAAAAATGCCATACCATGGGGAGAGGGTCCTTTTATGACTGGCAGATGGAAACTGGACAATAGTTTGCTGAGGTTGTCCCTGTTCTGGCTAATGCAAATATGTCCTGTTTATGGACTATTTTTTTTTTTGTTATCAAACTCTCATTAATCACTCGAGTCTCCAGACCGTTTTCTCCCTAAATCCCAGAGTGTTTTTTTAGTTTTGGTCATGTCTCAGTTTCGCACATTATATTTTTTAGGTTTTGTAGTCTACCCTAATGTATTATACATTTTTTTAAGGATAGATAGGGCTTTTTTTTTGCTAGCACATTTTGATACTTACTGTATGTTTTTAATTCCCTGATTTTTAGAAATAAATAGGAAAACATTTGAAAGAATTGCATTTGTTTTAATTTTTCCCAAAATGACATCTACATAATTTATGCAACCCCATATTTTTACCGCAAAATGCAAGCTAAAGTTTGCTAATTAAAATGATATTGTATCAGTGCAACATTTATGTAATGTAGCAGAATGGTAAATCTCAAAGTGAATGTACGCATTTTACTTTAGGAGAGCTTTATTCCCCTTTCAACGATGGGGTTGTAATCCTATTACAACCCCATAACACATATATATGGCATCCAGGAAGTTGGCTTTAAAGTGATATTAACGTCAAGTTTTTTGTTTTAAAAATAACAATTATGTTATACTTACTTGCTCTGTGCAGTGATTTTGTACAGAGCAGCCCCTATCCTCTGTTCTCGGGTCTTTAGCCATCGCTCCTGGCTCCACCTTCCTACTAAGTGCCCCCACAGCAAGCTGCCTGCTCCCGAGCCGCTGATCTGCGTGTCCATTCAGACATGGAGCCTCAGCTTGGCCCCACCCCTCTCTTTTCTCATTGGCTCACTGGATCAGCCAATGAGGAGGGAGAGTTCCTGGAGAGCTGAGATTTTCGTGCACATCACTGGATCATTATGGGATTCAGGCCCAGGGGACTGGGGGAGCTTCTGCACACAGAAGGTTTTTCACCTTCATGCATAGAATGCATGAAAGTAAAAAACCTTGAGCCTTTAGAAGCTCTTTAATCCTGGGTGCAGCATATATCTATTCTAGTGTTTGTAGTGGAAGCACACTCCCAGCACAAAGACCAGGCTCTCAGTGGCAGCCTCAGGTCTCTTACTAACCATTGGGATCCAGGGGGAATTTGAACCCAATCACATGATCGCTGTGATAGCCTATGATTGGCTATCACAGTGATCATTCATTTTGTAGTTTGCCCCAATGTTTTTCCTCCTCTGTGAAGAGGAGAAACAACAGACTACTCCTCTAGTGAGCTGGAAAAGATACATTGTATCTATTCCTTTTTGCTAGTGAAGTATGTTAAAAAAAATAAAAAATAAAGATGAACTAGCTCAGGACTTAATCTAGTTTAGTGAGTGATAATGCCAGTGTACAGTAGGTGTCAATGTAAGCATCAGTGTAGGTGTTAGTTAGTGGCAGGGTAAGTGTCAGTGGCAGTGAAAAGTGTCATTTATTCCGTATTCACACCTCAGCGTTTTGAATTGAAGGCAGATTTGCCACGATTCTGCCGGCAATTTCAAAGCGCCAAGGTGTTAATGACAAATTGCAGAATGCACATGTGATACCATTTATTTGAATTGCACCTAAAATTTCGGTGTGGTTCTATTGTGATGGTTGTGTGTGGTTCTATTGTGATAAATCGCGCTGCAATCGCAGCAACCAGCAGCGCGTGAAGCATGTCGTCCAAAAAAAGTTCAGCTACTTTTGGGTGGCATGCTTCACGCAACGCTGGTTGCTGTGATTGCAGCACGATTTATTGCACGGCAATTGCGGCAGAACTGCACTGTGATTTTAGATGCCATACAAATGAATGGCATCTCAAATGTGTGTTGTCCTTCATACCTCAGTGCTTTCAAATCGTGGGCGGAATCAGAGCAAATCTGCCCCCAATTCAAAATGCTGAGGTGTGAATGTGGCCTAAGTGGCAGTATGTCAGTGGCAGTGTGCCAGTTACTGTCAGTTAGTGGCAGTGCTAGTTGGTGTCAGAGTCATTTAATGGTAATGTAAGTGTCAGTTAATGCCAGCGTTAAAGAGTTGTAAAGGCAGAAGGTTTTTTATCTTAATACATTCTAATTACTTACCTGAGCCCCATCTCTCTCCAGCGATGTCCACGAGTGTCTTAGCCATCCAGGACTCTCCTCCTGATTGGCTGAGACACAGCAGCGGCACCATTGGCTCTTGCGGCTGTCAATCAAAGTCAGTTAGCCAGTCAGAAGAGAGAGGGGTGGGGGAGGGTCGGGGCTCTGTATCTGAATGGACACATGGAGCTGTGCCTCGGCTTGGGTGCCCCCATAGCAAGCTGCTTGCTGTGGGGGCACTCGACAGGAGGGAGGGACTAGGAGCAGCGAAGAGGGACCCGAGAAGAGGAGGATCTGAGCTGCTCTGTGCAAAACCAACTGCACAGAGGAGGTAAGTATGAAATGTTATGTTATTTATTTATTTATATTTTAAAACGAGACTTTAAAGTCACTTTAGTGTCAGCTAGCTTTTGGTGTGTGTGGAAGACTGTGCTGGACTGGTGAACCAACAAATATGTTATTGGTGGATATCTATGCAATGATTGTGGTGGGAGTCTCTTTTGGGGAGCAGATAAACAAAGATAGGCAGTAGTACTAACCTGTACTGAGATGGTTGCTACCTTTCTGATAAGATGGCAATGCCTTTTCAGCTGGAGTAACTTGAGTAAGTATGAAGGAGCGTCCGGTAACAGATGATCACTTGGTGTGGTACTTTAGAAGTTTATTGAAGTTGCATAGGTTACAGGTAGTGCCATTGTGTCTAAGGGGAACAGCCTCCACCTTCTTCTGAGCTAGTAAGCCAGTAAACAGATAAACAATCGATAACATATATATTTGGAAAGGTGATCTGTAGAAAAATTTGTAATCTATATAAATGCATATAAAAATGTATAAACATACGTACATAGTTTTTTTATAAAATTGTAAAAGGGAATAAAAACTAAAAAAGTAACATAACCAATCATTTATAATTAATCATTTATTATTATTTATTTTTTTAATTCATATTATTATGATTTCCGTACTCTTCATGATTGGTTATGATTTTTTACTTTTTATTCCCTTACACATTTATAAAAAGCTATGTACATATGTTTATACATTTTTATATGCATTTATGTAGATTAAAGATAATCTTTCACAGATCTCTCTTTCCAAATATATCTGTTATTGGTTGTTTATCTGTTTATTGACTTACTAGCCCTAAAGTAGGGGGAGTCTGTTCCTCATGATGTTAGATGATCTTCTATTACCAGGCGCTCCTCCATACCTACTCAATTCTCAGTTAGTGGCAGTATGTTTTTGGTAAGAAAAAAAGGTTCTATATTTAGTGTCAGTGTGAGCATTAAAATAGAAATAGAAAGGTAGAAAAGAGAGGTGGAGACTAGCTTTCTTGGTTTATGTGAACTTTTTTCCCCCTACCCGTTTGGGGGAGGATCAGGGTTTACTGACCCAATCTGTCGCTCAATTTCTTCGACGAGGTGTAATGCATCCAAATACTCCATAGGGTTTTGAATTTTCCCATTTGTAAAGCTCTGTACCCTGCATCTCCTCCATGAGCATTATATCATTAATTTTGTTCACCCACAAAGATAGAGAGGAAGGGGATGTGTTCTTGCAGTGTATAGAGATTAACGGTCTTGCTGTAGAAAGGAATCTAAGCAAACTGAATTTCTGGTACTTAACCTATTCTGGGAGGATAGATAACAGAGCTACAGTTGGGGAAGGGGTGAGGGGCTCATCATAGATCTTAGAGTAAATCTGGAAGTGGAAGATCTGTAACCAAAAAGGGCAGATATGTGGCCATTCCCACCAGATGTGCAGGTACGTTCCTCTATCCGTGTGACAGCACCATCATATATCCATGGCAGATGGGAATATATGTTATATTTATAGCACCCGGATCCCGGTACCACCCGGATAGAAGTTTATAGTTTTTCTCTTGAGTGTAATCCGAAATAGAGGATTTGTGGGTGAAAATAAATGCAGTCTGCCAATCTCCCAGTTCTCTGGACCACAGTTTAGTGAATGTAGGGAGGGTGCTGTGAGTATGAGCCAGAATTGATCTGTAAATCGCTGACAGAGTGTGGCGGGGCACCTCCAGGAGGACATACATGTGCTCAAACCTGACAGGGGTCTATGAATTAAGCCTAAGTCAAATAATGACTTGCAATAATCTGACAGGTGGAATTTTGTCAACTAGTTTAGTGAGGAGGATGTACCGTCAGGGCGAGACACGAAAGCCACCTCTTTGCTCTCCAGAATTATTATCAAATAACAAGGTCAGTGGGCCCGGGTCAGAGGAGAGTGAGTAACTCTCTCTCTTGAGGTACCAGACCTGGAGCGTCACCTTCGTCGGGGGGGGGGAGAGAGTAGTCAAAGACCCAAACAATCTAATATAACCCCATAACAAAGGTCTAAGGGAGACATATCTTGCTCTACTAAAGTAGAAGCTTTAGCCAGGGGGCGCGGGAACCATTCCAGAAGGTGAGACACAATGGCCGACGTATTGGTATATCTCGAAATCCGGGAGACCTGCCCCTTCCTCCGATTTAGGATAGCAGAGAAGTTTTTGTTTTAATCTGGAATGGCTGCTGCGTCAAATTAATTGAATCACCAGGGATTGGAGGGTGCAGAAAAAGGCAGATGGAATCGGAATTGGTAGGGCTTGAAATAAGTAAAGCAATTTGTGGAGTATATCCATCTTAAACATATTTATTTGGCCAAACCACAACGCACGGATGTCTTGCCATGATTTGGTTAATCGTCTAATTTTCGTAAGGAGTGGGCTATAATTAAGTGCATATAGGTCCTGTATATGACCCTGGATGGCGGTACCCAGGTAAGTGATCGACTTTGATTGCCAAATCTATGAATTTCTGCTAGAATAGATGGGATTATATGCGGCTGAGTAATGTAGAGCTGAAGATCATCCGCATAGAGGGATAGTTTACAATTTGCTGACGGCTGTATACCATTAATGGAGGGATTGGACCTAAGTGCCTGCGCTAAATGTTCTATAACAATGGCGAAAAGTAAAGATGATAAGGGGCAACCCTGCCGGGTACCATTTGTTATAGAGAATTGTTCAGACCGAATGTCATTAACCATAACTGTGACGGTAGGAGTTGAGTAAGCCTGGGTTCACACTAGTGCGATCTCAGGGATCCCATGAGATTTACACCCGCACCACAGGTGCCAATCACATGTGATCTCTGAGCAATGCGAGTTCAGCCATACAATTGTATGGCCGAACTCACATTATATTCGCACTGGAATTGGATCCCATGGGTGTTCTCACCTATACGATCTGATTCCTATGCGAGTTCACAGTTTGCACTGTGATCTGTGAACCAATCTGGGGGTGTTTTTAACATTCTATTGACACCTGCAGCGGTTTTCAGAGGGCAGTGTGAGTCTAGAAGGAATTGGGAGACCAACAGTTAGTCGATCCTACTATATGATGAGTGAGCTGGGGAAAAAAGTATGTATAGTCCCTCCCAGAGGGGTGCAACACCCGCCACACATCTACCAGTGATGAATTGGTGAAGAGTCCAGTCTCGGTATCAGCGGAATGTTGAGGTCCCCTCCGAAGATTATGTTCGTGGTGCCGAAGGATGCCAGGCGAGATGTCACAGAGGAGAGGAAATGTAATTGCTGGTTGGGAGAATACACATTAAAAATAGCGAAGACGGACTGAATATATTTCAGTTTCAAGAAGATATATCGGCCCATCGGGTCTATGAGAGAATATAGCACTTCAGATGACAAAGAGCTGTGGGAAGCAATAGAGACCCCTCTGGATTTGGAGGAGGGATTAGTACTGTGGTACCATGTGGAATAGAATTTACTGTGCAGGTGAGGTATATTGTCAGCCCAAAAATGGGTTTCTTGTAGGAGGAGTATTTGGGTGTGGGCTTTGTGTAAATGGTATAAAGTTTGCCTGCGCTTTTCAGGGGTGTTGAAACCTCTACAATTGAGAGAGGATACATTCAGGGAAATTGGGGGAGCCATCTGTCATACCTGGAGAAATGAAGAAAGGTCAGCTGGACAAAAGGGGGGACCAGGAGGGCAAGAGTATGGCCCAGAAAAAGAGAGATATAGAAGAAAGAAGTACATGTAAAACATAGGGCAGTAACATTGTCCTTACATATATGTCAGTAAGTCTGCTGACCGCAGAACAGCGTGTACCAGAGCACCCTGGAAATCTCTGCTGCTGAAGGGGGTAAACCAACTGAATCATAAGGATATTTATAAGCAGATACCTGGGAGGGGCCTGCCCTCTAGTGGTGTACATAGAAAAGAAGAAACACATCAGTGACCCTAAAGGCCGTAATTAAAATACTATAGTAAATAGGGTAATTGGGGCCACTGTGGGCACTGAAGGCCCTAATGTGAGGATCGTGGACAGCGCACAAAGTGGCCCACACTAACCAGGAATAATGTTAATTCCATAAAGAAAAACTGTTGAAAATGATTAAAAAATAAATAAAAGGGAAAGTATCCCTTCCTTGAGTGCTGTAACAAATTGAGACAAGGGACTCAAAACCAGCGCAAATATAAACTATGAGAAGATAAACAAAAACAAAAACGCATTTAAAAGGTCATAAATGAGCTAATAAACTTAACAAGGAACCTCAAGAACCATAATGTCAAATGTAAGGAGCCACAAGAGGCTAAAGGCTGTTAAAACCAAAGCCTTCAGAGTGAAGGCTGGGAAGATATTTGCTGGCTGTTGTTGTCAAGGGCTTCATCCTTCAGAGGACTTGGAGGCATTGGATCTGGGGCATTTCTTCTTTGAGCTTGACTGCCAACCTGTGGATAAAGGGAGACCAGGGGAAGCAGGTTTCAGGGGACAATCCGGCAAAGTGATTTGGGGAAGTTCAAATGTTCCAAGAATGGCAGGGAGATCACAGAGGGTGCGGAAAGTTGCAGATTTACCCTCACGTGTGGCTGAGAGCTGAAAAGGGAAGCCCCAGTGATATTTAGTGTGCTTAGCTTGGAGTGCACCAGTAAGTGGCTTCAATGCTCAGCGCATATCCAAGGTCAACTTAGAGAGGTCAGTCAGCAATGTGATTGGGATCTCGTTAAACATGATTGTGACCTGCATGCGTGCTGCTTGCATGATTTCTGCTTTCTCTTTGTAGAAAAGAACTCTGCAAATGACAACCCTAGGGAACTCAGGGTTGGGATTCTTGGGCCCAGAGCTCTGTAGATACGGTCAAGTTCCAGAAGTGCCTCTTTGGGTTGCTGGAGGAGCTGATTAAAGATCGCTATGGCAGCTGTGGGGAGGTCCTTGGTCTTAACCGTTTCAAGGAGACCACGTATGTGAATATTATTGCACCTACTCCTATTTTCTTGGTCATCCTGATGATAAAAAAGCTGCTGGATTTGCACAGTGTGTTCTTGCAGAATAGTCTAATGCCCCTTCACCTTAGACACTGTGCCCTCCACTGAATGTTAATTATCCTCCAGCCTGCCAGCAACATCCCTGTGGAGGTCAGCCATTTCCTGCTTGTAGGTGTGTTCAAGCCTCTTAACATAGGCCTCAAAACCATGGCTGGTTGGGAGGGCTTTAATGTATGACTCCATGTCCCAACTTGCACCTGAACATTGTGAATTGGGGGAAGGGCAGCCTGAGTGGACTGAGCCGCAATCTGAGTCCTGAGGGGAATGGGTGCGGTGCCGCATTCTCACCTGAGAAGCCTCATGCTGACATGGGGGAGCTGCTGCGGGACGAGCACAAGCAGATGAAGAAGAACTGTCCAATTTTGCCTTCCTTTTGGTCACCAGGAGGTTGGCAGCCCTCGCTGTTGTTCTTCTTCCCCATAGCGGGCATGAGTGAAGCCTATATGGGTGCTGGGAGCCATGTAAATTCCAGGTCATACAGGAGTCGAGGGAGAAAGTGTCTCACTGCTTCATGCACCTGGCCACACCCCCTAGCAGTTTTTATTACTAAAATAATTGCATGTCCATGTTTGTTTTCTGTGGGAGACCAGATATAGTGAATGCAGGGTCCTGGGTTTAGTAACACTTTAAGTTGGGCTAATGAATTAGCATGGCAGAGACTTTTTGAAAGGCCTAAAATTACTAGGAATTCAAATAACATTGTGCTCACTTACATGATATTTGTGCTGTGCTATGTGAATGGCACAACACAGTGGTTGGGGGGCGCATGACACGACGCTGGAACTGATGTTGTTCATAGACATTGTTCCAATGCAGCTGGGAGCGAGACGTTTGCTTCCCCCTGTACATATTAGATGCTCTCAATGTCTACTGAGAGAGCTGCCAGAAACAGGACATATTTTGGGGGTAATAGGCCTAATTGGTGTATGCCTAACTTTTATTTTATCTTTGGAGATAGAGAGGTGTAGTAAATCTAAGTGACAAAATGTCAGGTGGTGTAGGTGCACACTATTTTTGCAAATGATGCAGCAGCATTCTACTAACAAAAGACAGCTCTAAAAACAGATGGCCAGTATCGAGCGAATGCTTTCAGCACCCAAAACCTAAAAAATAGACATAATGCTGGGGTTCTGTTAGAGAATGATTCTTTACCAAATCCATTGTCCTGTGGCAGCCAGTGCTCCGGTCTTCTTTCCCTTACTGGAATGTGGGAGGGCCCTGGTCCTGAGTTATATAGTATGATGTAGTAGGTAAAAATCAAGGCAACACAACTGAAGAACTACTGAAACAGGCTTTAAGGATCCCACCTAGACCAAATGAGCCTTATCACTTGCATATATGGGGGGGGGGGGGCACCCATATTTTTTGGTCCAGCTTGGAGTAAGCCTATCTCACCATAACTTGTTTTGTTATGCTGTCCCTATGTTTTCCAAAGGCTGCACTAATGATGGCTGACAAGCCTGAAACAGTTGTCTCTGCCCACTACCCTGGAGTGAGTTATAAATTCCTTGTTTTTATAATTCTGCTTGAAGCAATATCATATAAATACCTTCTGTTTTAAAAAGTCGATTCAGAGTTCTAATTTAGTTTAGTTTTTAGTCATTGCAAGCTTTTTCCAGGTCACTGACTTGAAAGTATTGCAGCCACAGGAAGAGTATGACAGCCTCTGAACTAGTATTTACAGAGGGAGTTTAGCAAAGGCAATGGCTTCGTATTTCTTTCAGCACAGGTTTTCATTTAGGAAAATGAACTTTCTCTTTGTGTATACAGTAAATTCCAGCAAGCATTAACTGGACTGAGGTGTGCAATCAGGCAAAGTTAATATTTTGAACAAAAGTACATGCATTTTGTCATAAGTAAGTCTCCTATTGTGCAGATGCATTGTAAAGAAACATGCCTAGCAAGAAACATCAGCTCATATAAGAACTTGTTTACAGTGATGAAGATATTTAGGTATAGACTGAAAGTGCTTATAGCAATTCTTGTATGTAACCCCGTTGTTCTTCCATTTCAAATACGCTCACAGGCAGCTGTGTATCTTAAGGACAAACAGTTTCTGTCAAGAGAATGAGCTGTCCAGCTGCTGGAGAGTCCCGTCCTATTCCAATGCTGCTGGGAGAAGTACATGAACAAGCTGTGATGTTGGCTGCCAGAGGCAATCTACACTATGGATGTATTGGTGTGAGCCTTTCTGACTGAGACAACCCTGAGGCTTATGCATTAACTATCATTTTCTCTTTTTGTAGTCTTGCAGCATCTGTCTGAAGAATGCCATATAACTCTAAACGTGAGACAGCTTCCTATTTTTGACAGATCAGCCTCATTCCACAAGAGACTTCCTGGTGATTATAATTCTGAAATATATATTTGGGGATAGAGTACATACATATACAGTATATGCATTATATAAATACATCATTTTAACTAATGCTTATATTAGCCTTGAGCGCAAAATAAAGCGCATTCATAAAATACCAGGCTTCACACTAATTGTATTTTTTACACATTGGATACATTAAAAAATGTTTAGTAAATGTATGATTTTATTTATAACTTGTTATGAAGTGCACATTAATAATAAAAAAAATAGTGTAAGAATAGTTGAGGAACCCAGCTGATCTTGTGCACCAGCCGCCACTGTATTAGAGTGGTTTAGTATACAATAATGTGTAATGACACCCTGCCAGAGCAGTGCCATTGATTACTAAAAAGTTATCTGTACACTTGATAATGCGCACTTGAGCTCAAAAACGCTGCTTTTACAAGCATTTGAGATTGCTTAACGTTCCTTCATATTAGCCTATATGTCCATGCACACTACAGGCATTTACAGAAGGTTAGATGGCAGGGGTGGTTAGAGGCAGATAAAACCCTCACCAAAGTCATGTTCAAGAGAGGAGCTGTTGAGCATAAATAATGCCCGACATGACTAAATGCTAGTAAAGACGTGCAAAAGTGTCTAAATGCGCCTAAGCGATAGGAGCGTTTAAGCGCTTTAGCATTTTTTTTATTTCAATGGCCAGAATTAATTAATATTTCCGCCAGTGAAATAAATAAAAGCCCCAAGCACTTGATGCACCTAAACAAGCCTAAGAGCATTTGCAAAAATGCTGCTTAGGTGTGTTTTTGAAGTTGCTTTCCTCTTGCCAGGAGAAAAGCATTTATAAAAGACCCAGTGTGCAGGAAACTTAAGCTGAGTTTCCACTGAAAACCAATATATGGGTGCAATTGACCACTGAATACCATTGCATGGGGTTATTTAACTGACCAGTAACCTAAGGGTGGACTTTATCATTGACCAACAATGAATACCAAAGCAAGGGATTATTTAATTGACCAACAACTAAAAGGGGAACTTCACCTCTGACCAACAATGTAAATAGGCAATTCTCCAGTGACCATCAATGTAAAGAGATACTTTACTACTGACCAACTATTAAAGGAGGAACTTCTCCAAAAGCATTCAGTCAGTCCTTAAAGTGTTACTAAACCCAGCAATATAAAAACAATTAATCCGCAAGCCCCACCCCACCCCCACAGTGCACACAGATTCTAAATCTTCTTTTTATATCAAAATACTGCTGCTACATAACTTTTTTTCATCTGTATATTGCAGTCAGGTGATCAACTGCAAAGAGCCAGGGCTTCAACAGTGTTCATATAGGAGGAGATTCCACTCTCTGATGATGTAACTTCCTTTGCATCAGTGACCCTTCACCCACAATCTGGCCAGAGCTGATTGGTGCTTTGTCAATGACATGCTCAGTTCACAAATAAACAATCACTGCCTTAGAAATGCACTGCATGTGTCCAAGTGAATCAGGAAGATCGAACAGAGCATGTGCAACCTTTCCACACTGCCTGCATGTAGAATAGTATAGTATAGTCTAATATAGTAGACAGGGCAAGAAGGAAGTATCTGGCCATACAAGATCAAACAGCCTTTTTACATAATACAGAGGATTAACCCCTTAAGTTACACTGTGAGTATAGCAAGCATGCTATTCTGCATATACAGACAGATTTTACTGTTGTGGGTTTAGTAACACTTTAAATGCAAATGTATTCCAAACAATTTGTAACCGCATTTTTTCAGGCTTGTACACATCTATGTGTTCTTCTATAAATGCATTTTAATGTGCATCAACTTGTCGGAAGAGGAAGAAGGTAGTGGAGGAGAGCAGGAATATCTTCAGTTTTCTTTCACTTTTGGTCTGCTTCAAAGAATTTGCAGCTTTAGAATGAAGAAACCACTTCAATCACCACCTATTTTGTCATTTGACATAGTTTGTGATTATTACTGGAAATATTAAAGGCAACCTGTTTTAAAAGAAATGTGCGATTTGCCATTCCTGACTTCCCATAATGCTAGTTGCCTGACTATGATGCTTTGGTTTCAGTATCTTTTAAGTCACTGAATTGAAGTGTTACTAAACCCACAACAGTAAAATCATTCTGTATATACAGTAAATCATGCTTGTTATAATCACTGTGGAACCTAAGGGGGTTAATACTCTGCATTGTGTAAAAAGGCTGTTTGATCCTGTATGCACAGATCCTCCTCTTCTTCCACTGACTCCAAAACATGTTACTGGGGTCAGGCTGCACATGCTCAGTTTGGTGTATATTGCTAGAGTATTTTTTTTCTTGGGAGAGTGCATGTGATCAGCACAGGACCAATCAGCACTGTCCAGACAGAGGGTCAGGGGTCCTGCAGCCTGATAGGACAGTCACTGCAGTTTGAAAACTCCTCCTACAAGCTTTAACCAGGCACTGATACAAGTCACAACACTGCTATATACTGCTGATGGGAAAAGGTATTTGGCAGTTTATATTTACTAAAATGATTGCTTGTCCATGTTCTGTGTACTGTGGGAGACCAGATCTCGTGAATGCAAGGTTCCCTGGATTTAGTAACACTTTAAAAAAAGTATGGAGATACAGTAAGTTGCTATGGCTTTTTTTCTGCCTTTGCTGTAAGCTACCAGCCTTTCAACAAGCATTTTTAAAAGGAGTCCACCAATTAAAAACAATAGTTTTTACAAGACAGCATAGTTTAAACAATGTTAAACATATATACAGTGGCAAAAATAATTATTTGATCCCCTGCACATTTTGTAAGTTTGCCCACTTACAAAGAAATGAAGGGTCTATAATTTTTATCATAGGTGTATTTTAACCACTTGCCTACTGGGCATTTAAACCCCCTTCCTGCCCAGGTCAATTTTCCGTTTTCAGCACTGTCGCACTGTACCCAAATTAAATTTTATAATTTTTTTCATACAAATAGAGCTTTCTTTTGGTGGTAATTAATCACTACTGGGGTTTTTATTTTTTTCTAAGCAAACAAAAAAAGACCAAAAATTTTGAAAAAAAAAAAAAAAAAAAGTTTTTCAGTTTGTTATAAAATTTTGCAAGCAGGTATTTTTTCTCCTTCATTGATGTGCGCTGATGGGCACTAATAGACTGCACTGATGGGCACTGATAGGCTGCACTGATGGTCACTGATAGGCTGCACTAATAAAGAGGCACTGATGGGCACCGAAAAGGCGGCACTGATGAGGCGGCACTGGTGGGCACTGAAAGGTGGCACTAATAGGTGGCATTGATGGGTGGCACTGATGGACACTGATGGGTGGTACTAAAGGACACTGAAAGGTGGCACTGATGGGCATTGATGTGTGGCACTGATAGGCACTAGTAAGTGACACAGATAGGTAGCATTAATGATGAGGCACTGACTGTTTGACAGCACTGATCGGCACTGAGAGGTGGCACTGCTGGGCATTGATAGGTGGCACTGGTGGGCATTGATAGGGGGCACTGATGGGCATTGGTAGGAGGCACTGGTGGGCACTGATTTGCACTGGTAGGTGGCACTGGTGGGAACTGGCAGGTGGCACTGGTGGGCACAGATGAGATGGCAGCAGTGGCTCTCCGTGTTTGGGACCAATGTCCCTCTGACAGAAGCCAGTGATTGGGTTTTTATTTCTCCTCATGCTGTCAGTGTGAGGAAAAAAAAATAGCCGATTACTGGCTCTATTTACATCACGTGATCAACTGTGATTGGCTGATAGCTGATCACATGGCAAGGGGTAGGGAACAGCCCCTTACTCTGATCTGTGATCAATTGAGTCTCATTGACTCGCTGATCACAGAGTGTGCCTGCCCCCAGCTCATGCACGGAAGGACATACATGGGCGCCCTCCCAGCAATTAAGGCCTGCGCTGTGGCCATCATTTGTCTATAGCGCGGGCACGAAGGGGTTAGAGACAGAATATCATCCATAAATCCAGAAAAAAACATGATACGAATGTTATAAATTGAGCTGCAGTTCAGTGAGTAAAATAAGTCTTTTATCCCCAAGCAAAAGCACTGTTGGCAAGCACAGAGTTAAGACGTTTCTTGTAGTTGGTTACCAGATTTGCACACATCTCAGGAGGGATTTTGGTGCACTCTTCTTTACAGATCTTCTCTAACTCCTTAAGGTTTCTTTGCTGCTGTTTGACAACTCAAAGTTTCAGCTCCCTCCATTAATTTTCTATAGGATTGAGGTCTGGAGACTGGCTAGGCCACTCCATGACCTTAATGTGCTTTTTCTTGAGCCACTCTTTTGTTGCCTTGGTGGTATGTTTTGGGTCATTGTCATGCTGGAAGACTCATCCACGACCCATCTTCAGTTTCCTGACTGAGGGAAGAAGGTTCTCAAACAAGATTTTACAATACATGGCCCCATCCATTGGCCCCTCAATGCGGCAAAGTTAGTCTGTGCCTTTAGCAGAGAAAAAGCCCCAAAGAATAAGGTTTCCACCTCCGTGCTTGACTGTAGGGATGGTGTTCTTAGGGTTATAGTCAGCATTTTTCTTCCTCCAAAGAGTCAAGGCAAGTCGATTTAATGCCAAAGAGCTCAATTTTGGTCTCATCCGACCACAGCACTTTCTGAATCATTTAAATGTTCATTGGCAAACTTCAGACGGGCCTGTACATGTGCCTTCTTGAGGAGGGGGACCTTTCGGGCGCTCCAGGATTTCAATCCATGGTGAGTATTATTTTACAAGTGGTTTGTTTGGTGACTGAGGTTCCAACTGCCTTGAGATCATTCACAAGCTCCTCCCGTGTAGTACTGGGCTGATCCCTCAATTTTCTCATCATCATCCTTACCCCAAATCTTGCATGGAGCTCCAACCCGAGGGCGATTTATGGTTATTTTGTATTTCTTCCATTTGCAAATAATTGCTCCAACAGTTGTCTCCTTCTCACCAAGCTTCTTGCTGATGGTCTTGTAGCCCATTCCAGCCTGTTGCAGGTCTACAATCTTGTCCCTGACGTCCTTTGACAGCTCTTTGGTCTTTCCCATGATGGTGAGGTTTGAATGGAAGAAAGAAATTCTGTGGACGGGTATCTTTTATATACATAACAAGTTGCCGTTAGGAGCACCTTCTTAAATTGACAGGACTAATCTGTGTACCACATGACCACATACTGTAGCCAGTCTGTGGAAGCCAGAATTATTTTTGGTTGGTGGGGGATAAAATACTTATTTTACTCACTGAACTGCAACTCAATTTATAACATTTGGATCATGTTTTTTTTTTCTGGATTTTTGGTTGATATTCTGTCTCTATCATTAAAAATACACCTATGATAACAATTATTGACCCCTCATTTCTTTGTCAGTGGGCAGACGTACAAAATATGCACGAGATCAAATAATTATTTTTGCCACTGTATATATAATATATATATACATATATATATATAAAAAACGAGATCTACAGTATATATACCGTATCTCACAAAAGTGAGTACACCCCTCACATTTTTGTAAAAATTTTATTATATCTTTTCATGTGAAAACACTGAAGAAATGACACTTTTCTACAATGTAAAGTAGTGAGTGTACAGCCATTAATGTCTAAACCGCTGGGAACAAAAGTGAGTACACCCTAAAGTAAAAATGTCCAAATTGGGCCCAATTAGTCATTCTCCTTCCTATATATATAAATATACAGTATCTCACAAAAGTGAGTATACTCCTCACATTTTTGTAAATATATTATTATATCTTTTCATGTGACCAAACTGAAGAAATGACACTTTGCTACAATGTAGTGACTGCACAATTTGTATAACAGTGTAAATTTGCTGTCCCCTCAAAATAACTCAACACACAGCCATTAATGTCTAAACCACTGGCAACAAAAGTGAGTACACCCCTAAGTGAAAATGTCATAATTGGGTCCAATTATGGGCCCCTGGCGTTATGTGACTCATTAGACAAGGTCTAAGGTGTGAATGGGGAGCAGGTGTGTTAAATGTGGTATTATCGCTCTCACTCTCCCATACTAATCACTGGGAGTTCAACATGGCACTTCATGGCAAAGAACTCTCTGTGGGTCTGAAAAAAAGAATTATTGCTCTACATAAAGATGGCCTAGGCTATAAGAAGATTGCCAAGACCCTGAGACTGAGTTGCAGCATGGTAGCCAAGACCATACAGCGGTTTAACAGGAAAGGTTCCACTCAGAACAGGCCTCAACATGGTCGACCAAAGAAGTTGAGTACACGTGCTCAGCGTCATATCCAGAGGTTGTCTTTGGGAAATAGACTTATAAGTGTTGTCAGCATTGCTGCAGAGGTTGAAGGGGTGGGGGGTCAGCCTGTCAGTGCTCAAATCATACGTCACAAGCTGCATCAAATTGGTCTGCATGTCTGCCTTCCCAGAAGAAAGGTGATGCACAAGAAAGGCTACAAACAGTTTGCTGAAGACAAGCAGACAAAGGACATGGATTACTGGAACCATGTCCAGTGGTCTGATGAGACCAAGATAAACGTATTTGGTTTAGATCGTGTCGAGCGTGTGTGGCGGCAAACAGTGAGGAGTACAAAGACAAGTACGTCTTGCCTACAGTCAAGTATGGTGGTGGGAGTGCCATGGTCTGGGGCTGCATGAGTGCTGCTGGCACTGGGGAGCTACAGTTCATTGAGGGAACCGTGAATACCAAAATGTACTGTGACATACTGAAGCAGAGTATGATCTCCTCCCTTTGGAGACTGGGCTGCGGGGCAGTATTCCAACATTAGTACAATCACAAACCCACCTCCAAGATGACCACTGCCTTGCTAAAGAAGCTGAGGGTAAAGGTGATGGACTGGCCATGCAAGTCTCCAGACCTAAACCTTATTGAGCATCTGTAGGGCATCTTCAAATGAATTGTGAAGGAGCGCAAGGTCTCTAACATCCACCTGCTCCGTGATGTCATCATGGAGGAGTGGAAGAGGACTCCAGTGGTAACCTGTGAAGCTCTGGTGAACTCCACACTCAAGAGGGTTAAGGCAGTGCTGGAAAATAATGGTGGCCACACAAAATATTGATGCTTTGGGCCCAATTTGGACATTTTAACTTAGGGGTGTACTCACTTTTGTTGCCAGTGGTTTAGACATTAATGACTGTGTGTTGAGTTATTTTGAGGGGACAGCAAATTTACACTGTTATACAAGCTGTACACTCACTACTTTACAATGTAGTAAAGTGTCATTTCTTCAGTGTTGTCACATGGAAAGATATAATAAAATATTTACAAAAATGTGAGGGTGTACTCACTTTTGTGAGATACTGTATATATATATATAATATATATATAATTGTTATGTATGCAGACAGTTGCATAATTGTGTTGCGTGGTAATTATGCTTCACTTTTCCTTTCTCCTCATATAAATCGATCAGCCTGCTTAGGTTGACTGAAAACATACTCCCTTTGTGGCTAATTTTATGTCAGCAGTTGGTCTACAAAGATGCTAACTGGCTTGTTCAACACCGACACAATCACTAGGTGTGGATTCTAAATATCTGTATATGAAGTATCCATCATGGAAATATGGAAACCTAAGCACATAAAACGTGAATAACTTAATTTTTTTGTAAATGCTACAAGAATCACTCGGGTATATCTAAATTACTAGTGGTGGTGGGGGGCTGTTAAAACCTCTGCCATTTTTGGCCCCATTACCCATTAGAGAAAACTCTCTCTTAGACAGTTTTCACAGCAACAAGTGTCCCCATTGCCAATCACTGAAAATTGATCACACCTGATGTGCTGATGGCCTATCTCATTTCTTGAGACACTAACAAGCCAGAAAAGTACAAATACCCCCCAAATTACCCCTTTATGGAACATATACATTCCAAAGTATTTAGTAAGAGGCATGGTGATTTTTTCAAGTTGTAATTTTTTTCCCACAATTCTTTGCAAAATGAAGGTTTTCTTTCTTTTTTTTCCACAAAATTGTCATATTAACAGGTTATTTCTCTTACACAGAATATGCATACCACCAATTACACCCCAAAACATATTCTATTTCTCCTCCTGAGTATGGCGATACCACATGTGTGAGACTTTTACACAGCCTGGCCATATACAGAGGCCCAACATGCAGGGAGCACCGTCAGACGTTCTAGGGGCATAAAATACACATTTAATTTCTTGACTACCTCTTGCACTTTTGATGGTCCTGGAGCACCAGGACAATGGAAACGCCAAAGAATTACCCCATTTTGGAAAGCAAACACCCCAATGTATATTCTATGAAGCATAATAAGTTTTTTGAACATGTAATTTTTTTTCACAAGTTTTTGGAAAATGTGGAAAGAAAATGAAAACACATTTTTTCCCACAAAGTTGTCCATTTATACAATATTTCTAACACACAGCATGTACACAGCAAAAATGACACCCCAAAATATATTCTCCTACTCCTGCTGAATATATTGATACCACATGTGTGAGACTTTTCCACAGCCTGGCCACATACAGAGGCCCAACATGCGGGGAGCACCATCAGGTGTTCTAAGAGCATACTTTTCAAATCTAATTTGACTACCTTTACACTTTTGTAAGGCACTGTAGTTGCACTGATGGGCCCTGTAGTGGCATGGATGTGGCATGGAAGAGAACTGATGTGGAATGGATGGGGATGGATGAGCCATGGTTGGGGATGGATGAGCCATGGATGGGGATGGATGAGCTGTGGATGGGAATGGATGAGCTGTGGATGGGGATGGATGAGCTATGGATGGGGATGGATGAGCCATGGCTGGGGATGGATGAGCCATGGATGGAGATGAATGAGCCATGAATGGGGATGGCTGAGCCATCAATGGGGATGGATGAGCCGTGGATGGGGATGGATGAGCTGTGGATGGGGATGGCTGAGCCGTGAATGTGGATGGATGAGCCGTAAATGTGGATGGATGAGCCATGGATGGAGATGGCTGAGCATGGATGAGGATGGCTGAACATGGATGAGCATGGATGAGCATGGCTGGGGATGGCTGAGCATGGATGGATATGGCTGAGCATGGATGGGGATGGCTGAGCATTGATGGGGATGGATGATTCGTCAATGTGGATGGCTGAGCATGGATGGGGATGGCTGAATATGGATGGCTGAGCATGGATGGGGATGGCTGAGCATAGATGGGGATGGCTGATCATGGATGGGGATGAGTGCAGGAATTGGAACAGATCAGCACTGTGGGCACTTCAGATCCAGCCCACAGTGCTGCTGCACTTTATCTCTCCCCTCTCCTCTCACACTGTGTGAAGAGGGGAAGAGCATATGCATACCACAAATTTCACCCCAAAACACATTCTATTACTCCTCTTAAGTATGATGATACCACATGGATCCATACAGAGAGGGGAAGAGCTGAAACGGACATGCGATTGATCACTCCATCATTGGACGGAACGATCACATGGTAAAGGGCCACTGTCATCGGTCCTTTACTGTGATCTGTGATGTGCCGGGTCCTGCGGACCCGGTGGTCACGGATATTCCTGGGAGTACGTTATAGTATGCCCTCCTAGAATTATCCAACCGCTCTGTAGCCATTATTTGGCTATGGCCTGGTCAGTAAGTGGTTAATCTGCTCTGGTCACATGATCCTGCAACTCTGTGTAAGGGAGCGCTTGACAACGGCTCTAAAGTCCAGGAGTGATGTCTCTCATAGCCTCCCATAGCCCAGCCATTGTTGGCACTTCCTCTTCTCCTATGCAGCAGCCGCTCACTGACACAAGGGAGCTGGAACTGTGGCATCATGCGACCAGACTAGTTTAAAAAGAGGTAAGCATGTAAATAGTTTTTACAGGTTAGGCAAGATAGGTAGGAGGAGTGGGAGGAAGCAGATATGCACAGTTCAGCTAGCAAATGAAAGAGCAGGACACTGTGCAAAAGCACTTGCTGAGTCAGGCCCTGTCACCACAGACTGACACTGCTATGGTTCTGCCCCTTCCCTAGTGAACCACAGCAGATCCCTTATAGACAAGGTGTGTCCAGGGACATCAATTTTCTCTCTACCCCTGCTTACAACTTGGTGATGCTTGGGCTGTCTCCATGGAGAATAGAGCTTCTTCCAGATGTGTTGTCAGCAGAAACGATCATCTGAATGAGTCACAACCAGGGGCGTGACAATAGGGGTTGCAGGGGTTGCAATTGCAACCGGGCCCCATGGTCCAGGGGGCCCATATGCCTCCCTTGTACACCTCAATAGGAGGGATGGCGGGGGTGGCATTTAGAGGACCCAATCTCCTCTATTTTCCTCTATCCAGTCTTCTGCTGTTCCCAGGGTCCCTGGGTGCTTCCCTGGTCCCCCCCACAGAGCTGCTGTCTTCCCCCCTCCTCTCTCCTGCCAGCTGCTGTAGAAGATGTGTCATGATGGAGAGATGGTAACGGGTTGGAAAATTTGTCATTTACCAGCTCCTTCCTTTTCTGAATGGACAGAGTCAGTGATTGGTACCAATTGGTTCATTCATAACTGAAGCATAGTAAACTGTTTTTACTATACTTCCATTTTTTAATGAATGGGAGGCTCAGTGCACAGCTATTCTTGTCCATTAATTCTGTGCAGCTGAGGCTACAAAGATGAAGATTGAGGGCTGAGGTTTGTTTAGACCCCTGATATCTCATCAAAGCCCCCCAACAGGGCTCCTAAAAAAAAAATTGTAAAAGGAATAAAATGAAATAGTAAAAAAATAATAACATTAAAATAAAAATTAAAAACTACTCACAACCACCAATTGCTGACCATGAACACAATATAAAAAAATAATTTTCACATGAATTCTATAAAAAAGAGCAAAAATAAGGTATTTACAGATATTATATTGATATAACATAAATGAGGATGTTACATAATGGTAATAATACATAAATCAGTTTAGCATCTTTAACATTCATAACATTTAACATTCATATATAATTTAAGCTCTTTCTTGCAATAAAGCTTGCAGATAAAGTAGATGATCTTAGGCAGACAAATCAAGGAAAGTATACTATGTTAAAGTTAAGGTCTATATTGCGTCTCCTGTCCAAGGATGGAACTCAGAGTCTCTTTGTGTCCCTGACCCTTATTGGGTCATCCTCCAAGTGAAAGGAACTGGCAGAAATCACTTAAAGCCTTAGGAGAATCGGAATCAAATAATCCCTTCTAAAAAGAAATGAAAATCTTGAAGTTAAAGATTAGCTCAACTCCCAGAGCACAGCAAGGCAGCCTTTCATTCCTTGGTCTTTCAAAGCTTGGCTTGTTTTGGTAGAACTAATGTAGTGTTCTGCTCACTTCTTGTTCCAGGTTAATCTGGGTATTCTTCACAAGTAACTGGCATTAAAGTGTAATATTTTTCTACAAGGAGAAGATTGCCGCTCAAGGGCTTTTTCATGCATTACGCTGAACAATGACTTGTCTTTCAAAGGGCAGAACAATACCGTTTCCGCTGTCAAGGGGTTGCGGTACAGTTTAGGTGGAAGATCCATTATGGCTGCAATAATAGTATCCCATTTCCTGTTTAACCTAAGTTCCATTAGAATTTCCTGTATTGAAATCTTAAAGATACTCAGTTGTCAATGACAGTTGTCTGCTATGCTACTGTATATTGAACCTGTACTGCATTTAAAACCTTTTAAATTAAAGCTGGCCAAAGATGGGTATTTTTTATTGAACCAAAAAAAAACCTAACAGATTCCTCAATTCCCACAAGCAAGGTGGATGCAGGAATGCCCCCTTACCCCCCTTGCCGGGACATTGTATTCTGACAGTAGGACACACCACTGTCAGAATACTCTGATCAGCAGCTGCAGTTTTCCAGCATGTCCCACTCCCTTTGATAGTAGTTGTTCAAACAATCAACTTCTATCAAGCAGAGGTGGTCACAAACAGATCGAAATTTGTTTGGTTCCCTGTTGAACCAACACAATTTTGATTTGTCTTTGGCCAACTATTATTCCACTGTCCAGTGTGACTACTTTAGTGGATAGTAAGCACACTCTCTTTGGATTTGGGTGAGAGTGGTGGAGCTCAGGCATAAAGTCAGAACCCAGTAAGAATGTGAAAGTAAATCAGAGTGGCACAGAATAAGCTATTAAAAGCAACTCAACTTAAAAATTTGAAGTGAAATACAGGTTTAATTAAATATTTACCATGTTTGGAAATTCTTGATGAGAAACTAGAATACTTCTTAGGCAGTTTGTATTGTCCTTTTAATTGTAATTTTTTACAAACATATTCTATCTATCTATCTATCTATCTATCTATCTATCTATCTATCTATCTATCTATCTATCTATCTTGTAAACATTTAATACAGGGTCATCCATCATCATACATTTTAGGAGATGAAAAGCTGGGGGAGTCAGTAGTGGACAAAGATCTGGTAGATCATACCCTTAAGGAGTTGTAAAGGTAGAACTTTTTATCTTAATGCATTCTATTCAGCCCCACCTAATGACTTACCTGAGCCCCTTCTCTCTCCAGCGATGTCCATAAATTTCTAATTGGCTCCCGCGGCTGTCAATCAAAGCCAGTTAGCCAATCAGGGGAGAGAGGGGACGGGGCCGGGCTGGGGCTCCGTGTCTGAATGGATACACTTAGCTCTGACTCGGCTCGGGTGCCCCCATAGAAAACTGCTGGCTGAGGGGGCAATTGATAGGAGGGAGGGGCCCAGAGCAGTAAAGAGGGACCCAAGAAGAGGAGGATCTGGGCTGCTCTGTGCAAAACCAACTGCACATAGGAGGTAAGTATAACATGTTTGTTATTTTAATAGAAAAAAAAACGAGACTTTACAATCACTTTAACCACTTTCTGCCCAGCCTATAGACAAAATGACGGCCGGGCGGGTGTTTCATTATCCTGACCGGATGTCATATGACGTCCGGCCGGATAACCCGCGATCGTGCGCACCCGTGGGGGTGTGCATCGCATCAATCGGTGGTGTGGTGTGTCAGTCTGACACTGCATTACCGATCTCAGTAAAGAGCCTCCGTCAGAAGCTCTTTACCACGTGATCAGCCGTGACCAATCATGGCTGATCACAGTGTAAACAGGAAGAGCCGAATATAATGTCTGCAGACGTGAGTAGAGGAGAGCCAATTGATGGCTCTCATGACCGGGGGGGGTCTGCACTGATTGTTTATCAGTGCAGCCCCCCCGTGGATCACCACCCAGGACCACCAGGGAGCCCACAGATGCCCAACAGGAATGCCACCCACAGATGCCCACCCAGGACCACAGGGGGATGCCCACCAGGAATGCCGCCCAGGACCACCAGGTATGGCACATGGCACACTCTGTAAAAACAAGACCTGTTTCCTGCTCTTGAAGAAAAGGCTCCACCAGGATAATAATCGAAGCCTTTAGCTTGATACATTCAGATAAATACCGCCTTGCTGCCTTTGGAAGATTGGGGATGTCCAGACACACTAGAGCAAAAAACAAAAACAAGGGCGCACCGGCCTAGTGCATAATCCTGAATAATTGGTTAATAGAAAAACGTTAAATCATACTCACAAACAATCTCTTGATAAAAGCATATCAAGATTCAGAGTAGCCTCACATCCATATTCTCGTATGCCACATGAAAATGATTTCCTACATAGGCTGGCTAATGCGTTTCGAGGTTCAGGCCCCTTCTCAGAGCCAAGTCAATGGACATGGCACACTCTGTACTATATGGATGTACTATAGGGATGGCACTCAGTGCCATCTCTGATGCCTGCCAGTGCTTCATTATCAGTGCTGCCTGCCAGTGCCAGCTATCAGTGCTGTCTATCAGTGTCCACTAGTGCCCACCAGTGCCAGCCAATGCCACCTATCAGTGCTACCTATCAGTGCCTATCAGTGCCACCTATTAGTGCCCAGTGCCACCTATCAGTGCCCATCAGTGCTGCCTTTGAGTACCCATATACCTAAAACCATGTCTTTACGTGATGGCACAAGGGGCGGGGTCTCTGGGTGATGTCACCGGATGGCCACGCCCCATGGCTATACAATAAGTGGCAGACAGCGAGAGCCAATACAGTGGAGGCAGTGGCATCGGAGGCAGTCCATGGGTTTTTATTTTTAGCGTGCAGTGGCGGTGGCGGACAAAGAAGACCTCACCGAAGAGAGAAGAGGGAGAAGAGACAAAGAAAAGGGAGAAGACAGCAGATGGAGAAGAAACCACCGGAGAGAGAAGAGACCACCAGAGAGAGAAGAGAAAGCAGAGGGAGAAGAAACCACCGGAGAGAGAAGAGACCACTGGAGAGAGAAGAGGGAGAAGAAACACCGGAGGGAGAAGACACGATTTATAATAAAGGATTTGTCAAAAACTGTTTCTTGTGTTTTGTAACACTACACTTTTTTTTTGGTGAATGGGTAGGGGTACAATGTACCCCATACTTATTCACATGGGGGGGGCAGGATCTGGGGGTCCCCTTGTTAATGGGGGCTTCCAGATTCTGATAAGCCCCCTGCCCGCAGATGCCCACAACCACCGCCTGGGGTTGTCTGGAAGAGGCCCTTGTCCCCATCAACATGGGGACAAGGTGCTTTGGGGTGGGGGGGGGCAGAGCCACCACCCAAAGCACCCCCCCATGTTGAGGGCATGCGGCCTGGTACGGTTCAGGGCTTTCATGACCTCTTGGGCTGAATGCTCGGATAAGGGTCTAGTAAGGATTTTGGGGGGACCCTAAGCCATTTTTTCTTAAATTTTGTTGTGGGGGTGTTCCCTCCAGATCCATACCAAACTCTAAGGGCTTAGTATGGACCTGGGGGGAGCCCCATGCCATGCACATTCAGCTGTCAGTGGGGAACTCCGCTGACAGCCGATGACTCATTGGTTGTTAAGGACGCTGCGGCCAGCTTCCTAGCCCACTTCTTAGCAAGTTCCTATAAACAGTGAATGTAAAGCAAAAAAAAAGAAGCGCAAATAGCGGTAAAAACGCGTTACTTACATTTTGAATGCAGGTCCATTGAAGTCTATTACATGCAAAACGCTGCATGCTGTGGAAAAAAAAGGGTCCTGACCCTTTTCAAAACTTCAGAGGTACAAAAATGCATTAATGTGAACGTGTTCCATAGGAACCCATGTTAAAAAAACATCCTGCATTTCTGCAAAAAGCAGGAAAAAACTAATTGGTGTGAATGGAGCCATAGCATATTTCCAATACTCCTGTGTCATGTCTTTAATCTCCAATCTCCTTCTTTAGAACTGTAAGCTCTTTACAGTTTCTTGCAATCTTCTGTAGCATTACATATAACATAGAGTATGCTCGATCCCAGTTGCAGACAGGTAACGCTCCCCTCCCCTCTCAAAATGTATTTTCCATCTTTTGTGATTGGTTTTCTGATTTTCTCAGAAATCTGCACTAAGATAAAAGGCAGTTTTTTTGCCATTGCCATGTAATGTAATTTTTGGTGAGAAACTCCAAAAGAAAAATCATGTAATCATGTCTAAAGGCATGCATACCTTGCCAATTTCCTCATTTAGCCCTGCAGGTGAAGCAGCTGGTTGATAATTATGAAATCACTCATTCATTTTGCACTTGGACACAGACAAACAAACAGCTATTTCAGAATAACAAAAGGTGGGAATCTGCAATAAAGTCCCTGCAATTTACATTCATCACCCAGAGGGGAATATTTTGTTTTTCTGAACAGTGGAGTTACTCTTTAAGTGAGATGAACGATAACATAATTTAAACAGCATAACAAAAGCTAGTGGTTACAAAGCACTATGATCATTTTCACTGTATGAGCCTGAAACACCAGAGCAGAGGCATTAATTCATTCTTAGACAGATAAACTATGGAGCCCAAGTGTGCAGTGACAGGTACTTTATGCATCTTTGCCCTTAATATCTTACCATTGTTAGCTTCATTAACACTGTAGCTGTGTTCAATTAAAACTGACATTTTTAATTAAAGGAAACAATATGGGGGTGTGGAAGTTACCCATGTGTATTCTACAGTAGCGGCTGATTTTTTTTTTTTGTAACTTCGAGGAATCCTTCATCGTGTACTCCAAAGGGGGTATAACAAAGGAAATTAATTTTTACAGTCAAAATTAACTTGTGTCGATGTCACAATTACTTCGATTGTTACCATTCTATAATTCCCGTTTCTACGTATTTCATGGACAGTGACGTGTGAACCCGAGGTATCAAATAGACAGATTCTTACTTAATTACGGAGACGAGACCACAAAGTCCGAGTATGTCACTTTTACTAGTATCACGAAACATTGGTGATCGAAAACAATACGACAAATTTAATACAATAGCAAGTAGAGTGAATTT
>BLSH010392037.1:175534-193631 GCA_018402905.1 Glandirana rugosa
TGAACGTTCAGCGCAGCCACCCTCAGGATCACCCCCACTTGACCACCAGGGAGCCGGATCAGGACCACCAGGGAGCCCCCCCCCGGACATCGCAAGGAGGCCGCCCAGGACCACCAGGGAAATCATACAGAGGCCGCCCAGGACCACCAGGGAGCCCCCACTAGACCACCAGGTAAGGGCAATATTATGCACTGTAGGGATGGCACTGTGCCCATGTGTGATGCCTGCCAGTGCCATCCCTAACAGTGCTTGTTGCACCACTGCCACCTAGAAGTGCCCACCTGTGCCACCTATCAGTGCCCACCTGTGCCACCTAAAAGTGCCCACCTGTGCCACCTAAAAGTGCCCCCTATCAGTGCCCATCAGTGCCCAGTGCCACTTACCAGTGCCGCCTAGGAGTGTCCATCAGTGCCGCATATCAGTGCCACTTATCAGTGCCCGTCAGTGTTGCTTGTCAGTACCGCCCATCAGTGCTGCATATGTGCCCCATCATCAGTGCAACCTTATCAGTGCCACATCATCAGTGCCAATCTGTGCTGACTAATCAGTGCCCGTCAGTGTAGCCTCATCAGTGCTCATCAGTGTAGCCACATCAGTGCCTGTCAGTGAAGGAGAAAATGTACTTTATACAAATTTTTGTGACAGAAACGGTTTTTTTATTTTACATTTTCGGTCTTTTTTTGTTATAGCGCAAAAAAAAAACCACAGGGGTGATCAAATACCCCCAAAAGAAAGCTCTATTTGTGGGAACAAAATGATAAAAATTTTGTTTGGGTACAGCGTCGCACGACCGCGTAATTCTCATTCGAATCGCAACAGCACTGAAAGCTGAAAATTGGTCTGGGCAGGAAGTGTTCTAAGTGCCTGGTATTGAAGTGGTTAATAATGCTTAAAGTGAAAAAAATAAAGAAATATTCCTTTTGATATTGTGCCTGGGAGCCCCCTTCGTATGCCTGTAAAAGGGCCCATCTCTGTGTTGTTTAGAACAGTGCCACCGCAAAATTTGTAAAGGAAAAGTTGTCATTTAAAATCGCTTGTGATTGTAATGTATTGCCGATTCCTGGCAATATAGATAAAAATCACTGAAAAAGCATTGTACACCTTCGGGTCTGGTGTGGATTTTAAGGGGATCCCGGCCAATATGTAAAAAAAAAAATGCGTTGGGTTTCCTCCCAAAGTCCATACCAGGCCCTTTAGGTCTGGTATGGATTTTAATGGGAGCCCCGCGTCAAATAAATAACGTTGGGGTCCCTCCCCAAAATCCAAACCAGACCCTTATCTGAGCACACAGCCCTGGCATGGCAAGAGGGGGTAGGGACAAGCAAACGCCCCCCTGAACCTTACCAGGTCACATGCCCTCAACATGGGGAGGGTGCTTTGGGGTTCCCATGTGGATGGGGAGAAGGGCCTCATCCCCACAACCCTGGTTAGTGGTTGTGGGGGTCTGCGGGTGGGGGGCTTATTGGAATCTGGAAGCACCATTTAATAAGGGGGCCCCCAGATCCCGACCCCCCCTATGTGAATGGGTATGGGGCAGAGCCCCCCTGCCCCAAAGCACATCCTGACCTCCAGGCTGCATGCTCAGATAAGGGTCTGGTTTTGTAAAAAAAATTGGTGTGGGCTTCCCCTTAAAAACCATCCCTGAGCCAAAAAGCTTGTTATGTATTGGGGGGGGGGGGAGATGCCTTTTTTGTTGTATTCTGTATTTCCGGGATCCTGCTATATATATATTATAGCTGCAAGCAAGTTGAAATTACATTTTTGATCAATGTGGTGGAGAATGTGATAGCTATATTTGGTGTGGGTGGGATTTGTTTATTTGGAGTCACCACACATTTGCTTCCAGCCGATGTGCACACATCACTTCCTGTTTACAGCCACTTCCTGCATTTGCTAAAAACATTGCCAAAAGGCAATTGAGGAAAATTTGGGACTTTATATGAAACACATGATGAGTACAGATAAACTGATGGGAAGTAAAGAGATTTATTGAGAGATGAAACATTGTAGTACAGGCATATAGTTAATAATCAATGGATTCGTTGTGAATAGTAGACAGGCATGCTAACCAAGTGCATACACTATACAATCTATACATCAACCGGTAATAAAAGTAGTAGTAGTAAATGTCAGTATACATTGTATTCTCAAAAAATCTGCCCCCATCATCAGTGTCTATAAAGGTAAATAATACATAGCCATGGATTTAGAGAAGTCTGCATGATCTAGAACCAAACCATTGGTACGATCTTACTCTGTTTTGATGGTTTCCCTTGACAATCAATCTACCATGTCCGCACTCTCATTGCGAGCCTGGTGGTGGACTGCCGGGGCTCTTAGGGTGGCCTTTTGGTCACGTGATGCGGGAGCTGCGACGCGCACTGTGGCCCTCCACCCTCCGCCTCTCACCATGCAAGGGGCGGGGTTTCCTCACTGTGCGTCGACGTAACGTCACCCCACGCCGGCAGGGGTATCCATGCTCGCGGGCGTGCCTGTTGGGGGGTTTGTCTTTGCCGGTGGCCGCACGATGTTTCGTGCTTTTCCGGCACCTCCCCCCGCTTTCCTCATTCCCGCGTGCGTGACGTTGGGGGGGTTTGGCGCCACCCCCGGCGGACACGAGCGCTCAGATGGGTTGCTGTCTCGCCTTCTACACACCATCAGTACACACGGATGTCAGTGCCCTGCCAGGTAACCACCTCTCTCCCTGTTGCTAACTTCCTCAAACTTCATTTAGGTTCCCCACTCCCTTCTCCCTCTCTGGTATCCATGGTCTTTATTCCCTATCTTGATTTCTGACATTTTCCTTATTGCTAATTTTTACTTCCTTCCTCCATCTATTCTCGGTCTCTCTCTACACTGGCATATACACTCTAACTTTCTCTTCATCACAGCTCATAGTCAACCACCCACATCACACATTTATCACTAGTGCATTTCATTTATCCACAGACACATCCCTCTCTGTGATGTCCGTGTCTGCCTGGGGGGCCGATGGTGTCGGCGGTCGCGGTTGGTTCTTCCCTCCCTCAGCTCCCAGTCATGATGCCCTTGAGGGGCCCGTTTGCTCCGGCGCTCACCACCAGTGCACGTTCAGTGTGAGTTGCGACTTATACATGTTATATGGTTGGATAGGTTTTTGTAAAAAAAAAAACCCCTTTTTTATGTCTTCTATGGTTGTTACATTGTCTAAGGGAAAATATCTAAACTCAAACTTTGTATTACAGTTACAGCACATTACTGCTCCTGATGAGTGGCACAAATGCCACGAAACGCGTAGAGCTTCCAACTACTGTGAATGTACCTTTCATGTATTCTTCAGACTACAGAAATTTTGTTTACCCCCCATGAGGTTAAACTTTGGTTCTAGATCATGCAGACTTCTCTAAATCCATGGCTATGTATTATTTACCTTTATAGACACTGATGATGGGGGCAGATTTTTTGAGAATACAATGTCTACTGACATTTACTACTACTACTTTTATTACCGGTTGATGTATAGATTGTATAGTGTATGCACTTGGTTAGCATGCCTGTCTACTATTCACAACAAATCCATTGATTATTAACTATATGCCTGTACTACAATGTTTCATCTCTCAAGAAATCTCTTTACTTCCCATCAGTTTATCTGTACTCATCATGTGTTTCATATAAAGTCCCAAATTTTCCTCAATTGCCTTTTGGCAATGTTTTTAGCTTATGTATTAGGGATGGAAGTGGCCTTACCAGGCCATAACTTCATACAAAGTCCCATTACGCCCCCCCCTCCCACTTCCTGCATTTGTTCTGCTAATGCATATCTGTAAGGATTATGCAAATATAAATGAGGTAATGACTCATCACACCTGACTTGCATGGCAGTTCACACTGCTATATGCGAACTGAGGGGAGTGTCAATGCAAAGTTAACAACACCCTCATTTCAGCTCGCATATCACACTGCGAATTGACAGTTCGGGCATGAATCGGATAAGTATGAACACCCATGCGTTCCGATTTTGGTGCCGACACAAAAAAAGGGTCCTGTGCGAGTTTAACCGGACTGTGATGCAATTTCAGCCATACTGTCTGTATGGCTGAAATAGCATCACACTGAAATCGCATCACACGGGCAACGCATGTGATTTGCACATCCGTTATCGCACAGCCCGCCAGTGGGAACCGGGGCTGGTTCACACGGCAGAGTTGTCCGAGATCGCATTTGATTTGCATCGCACTGCAGTGAAAATCACATGCGATTTGTGTGTAATGCAATTTAAGCAATACAGATAGTATGGCCGAAATCGCATCACAGTCAGACCAAACTCGCACAGGACCCATTTTCGGTTGCCCATCAGAATTGGATGGCATGGGTGTTCACACCCATGCGATCCGATTCCTGTCTGCATTTGCATATGATCTGCAAACTGATTTGGGAGTGTCATTAGCTTGCTATTTACACTCCCAGCAGTTTGCATATGGCAGTGTGAATGAGTCAGGTGCGATACGGGAATCCACTGCAGGTTCCCGCATCGCACCCGACCCACAGACAGTTCACACTGCCATATGCAAAGTTCTGAGAGTGTCAATAGAAAGCTGATAGCACCCCCAAATCAGTTTGCGGGTCGCACTGCAAACTGCACAATCAGACAGGAATCTCATCATATGGATGTGAACACCCATGTGATCCAATTCTGCTGCGTAACAAAAAAGGGTCCTGTGCGAGTTTGGTTGGAAAGCCATGAGAATTCAGCCATACTACCTGTATTGCTGAATTTGCATAGCACAGAGATTGCTTGTGATTTGCACTGGGGTGTGAATAACATCCGATCTCCGACACCGCAGCAGTGTGAACCGGCCCTAAGGAAGGTAATCCACTTCCCCAATACAAATTAAAAAGTTACAAAAGAGAAAAACAACAAAAGCAAAATCAGCTTCCTTTTATTTTGCTAGCAGTAACACAAGTATGTACAATATTTACTGGCATTACAGTATTCTACAGTATATATGGTGCTACATTTAGCAAAACAGTCAGCAATTGGGTTCTAAGGGCCCAGTTCATAGGCGCTTACAATCTAAAATTGGACTAAACCTTACAGTGGACACAGCTTTACTTTCACAGTGTATAACAGCCCACACATTTCATAAAACAACTACTCAACAACTCCCACATCACATTTTTAGCTTCAAAATTATTGAAAGATATTTAACAGTCATTCTAAAACAGCAGTACAACATAGTATTAAAAAAGGCACATATTTAAACAATAACACCCACCAAATTCTACACACATACATTGGGGGGTATTTACTCCTAGGAGAATGCATGGTAAGATAAACAATACACACACCAATTTGACAGCATTGTCAAATCAAGCCACTTTTGGTCAAAATGCACAATAATTTCAGAAACCAAACAGCTCTAGTGAGGCATTTGTCATTATCAATATCATTCTTTATCCCACAAAAATCACAGCAAAAAAACCTGGCCTGTTGTCAGGCCAAACCAACTCCCCCTACTGAAGTCCTTTATATAAGCTCTGGAGGAGTGGCGCTATCTGCTCGAAGGGGCTACTCACCCCATTCTCATCTATACTGACCAAAAAAATCTAGAGTACCTGAGGACAGCAAAGAGACAGACCGTGCCAAGCCCGGTGGGCACTCTTCTTCTCTAGAGTCCCCTTTCATCTCACATACAGGCCCGGATTGAAAAATACTAAACCCGACACCCTGTCCCGGATGTTCTGTGACCCGGAAAGCCCTATTCCACCTGACACCATTCTTCAACCCGGCAACCTCCTGCTAACCCAGGAAGACCTGATATCCAGGATCCGAAGATCTCTAGTCGGGATCACCAGTCCTCCCGACCACGAGCTAATGCTAAACTATGGACTGTTGTGGCATTGCAACAAGATCTTTGTGCCTGAGGGTCTACGAGTGTCTGTTCTCCAGGCCTGCCATGACCACAAACTGGCCGGGCACTTTGGTACCCGAAAAACGTCAGAGCTATTGCAGCGGTCCTTCTGGTGGCCGCAGGTGGACAGAGACTGTAAAAGATATGTTAACACCTGCCCCACCTGTGCTAGGAACAAAAACAGTAGGACCAGAACCTGGGGCCTGCTAAACCCACTTCCGATACCTGAAAAACCATGGGCAATGATTGCCATGGACTTCATTGTTGAACTGCCCTTGTCAGAAGGTTACTCCACGATCTTCATAGTGGTCGACAGGCTAACGAAGATGGCCCATTTCCTTCCAATGAAGGGCACACCAAATGCATCTGAAACAGCAGAGGTCTTTTTCCGGGAAGTCGTCAGGCTCCACGGAGTCCCCGCAAATATAGTATCGGATCGTGGAGTCCAGTTTACCTCCAGGTTCTGGAGGTCGTTTTGTGCCTCCCTGGGCATTGAACTCTCTTTCTCTTTAAAGGACCAATCAGACCTTGGAACAATATCTGCGATGTTTCTCCTCCTTTGCACAGGACAATTGGGCTTCGTTGTTACCATTAGCCGAGTTCACATACAATAACACGGTTCATTCTGCCACGGGGCAAACTCCATTCTTCGCGAACTACGGCTTTCAACCATCCTTCATTCCCAACATCCTCCCCGAAAGCCAGGTGCCAGCTGTACAGAGCATAGTGAAATTTCACGAGCTTAATACTAAGCTATTACAGGAAACCATGTCCAAACCCCAGGAAAGTTACAAGGAGACTTTTGACAGGAAGAGAAGGGGGAGCTGAACCTGGAGCCCGGTGAACAAGTCTGGTTGGCAACAACTAATCTGAAAACGGCCTGCCCGTCTAAAAAATTAGGGCCTAAGTTCATTGAACTTGAATTCCCCAATACCTTGAGAATCCACCCGGTCTTCCATGTGTCACTGCTAAAACCTGTTGTGCCTGATTCCTTTACAGGCCGAGGCACTGACCCCCTAGAACCAGTGCTGGTCAACGGGGAAGAGGAATTTGAAGTGGAGGCTGTCCTAGACTGCAGGAAGAGGGGCAGTGGCATCCAGTACTTGATCAAATGGAGGGGTTTCGGCCCAGAAGAGAATTCTTTGCCTTAACCACTTCGCATCCGAGCCATTTCTGGCACTCCTCTCCTTCATGTATAAATCATCATTTTTTTGCTAGAAAATTACTCAGAACCCCCAAACATTATATATGGTTTTTTAGCAAAGATTCTAGGGAATAAAATGGAGGTTGTTGCAACTTTTTATGTCATGCGGTATTTGCGCAGCGATTTTTCGAACGCTTTTTTTTGGAAAAAAAACAGTTTCATGAATTTAAAAAAAACAAAACAGTAAAGTTAGCCCAATTTTTTTTCATAATGTGAAAGATGATGTTATGCCGAGTAAATAGATACCCAACATGTCACATTTTAAAATTGCGCAAACTCGTGGAATGGCGCCGAACTTTGGTACTTAAAAATCTCCATAGGCGATGTTTAAAAATTTTTACAGGTTAGGTTTTTTGAGTTACAGAGGAGGTCTTGGGCTAGAATTATTGCTCTCACTCTAACGCACGCGGCGATACCTCACATGTGTGGTTTGGACGCCGTTTACATATGTGGGCGCGACTTGCGTATGTGTTCGCTTTTGTGCGCGAGCTCGCGGGGACGGGACGCTTTAAATTTTTTTTTTTTTTTTTTATTTCTTATTTTACTTTTATTTTTTTTATTTTGACACTTTCACTTTATTTTTATTTTTTTGATCACTTTTATTCCTATTACAAGGAATGTAAACATCCCTTGTAATAGGAAAAGTGAGTGACAGGTCCTCTTTATGGACAGATGCAGGGTCTATAAGACCCTACATCTATCCTACAGGCTGGAAAGGCTGAGATCAGAAAAAAAAAACAGACGATTTCAGCCTTTCCTTCCCCTTTAACGGCTGTTGTTTACTTCGGAGACCCGGAAGTGACGTCACGACGTGCGCCCGGGCCTCCGAGAGCCATAGAGATGACCGAGGGACATCTGTCCCTCGGAAATCTCTGGCACTAGCATCCGGCGGCAGGCGATTCCTTCTCCCAGTCACCGATCGCTCAGGTGAGTCGGGAGAAGCACCGGAGGGCGGCGGGAGGGGACGTCGCTATGATCATTCTTACGGTGATGGGAATCGCCTGCTCTAAAAAATGATACCTCAATGATGCCTGCAGGTGCCGGCATCATTGAGATATCACCACTGAAACCCCAGGACGTCAATAGACGTCCTGCGGGCGGGAAGTGGTTAAAATCTTCTGGAGAAACAACCCAGCCAAGTGTGCCTGGTTGGGCATCCGGAGGCTGCCCCTTGGGGGGGCAGTGTCAGGAAAATGGCCGTTCCCGGCCATTCCGCACACGCCCGTGCGCGCCAGTGGCGCTGATCAGCCTATTTAAGCTTCCTGCATCCTGTAGCAGGTGATGTCTGATCTACAGCAAATCCGTGTTCCCGAAAGACCTGTATCTGTGCACTTCCTGTTCCTGTGACCCCGGCTTGACCTGATTATCCGTGCTATCTGCCTGAACCGACCTCTGCTTGCCTACGACCACTCTCTCTGCCTGATCCCTCTGTACCTCGCTGCCTGCTCGCTGATGACCCTCCCTGAACCTGACCATCCATCCGTCTGATCCCTCTGCACTGTTTTGCCTGAACGTTGCTGACCCAGCCTGAACCACTACTCTCAGTCTTGCACGGACCGCTGGAAGACATCTTACCACCACCTGTGTCTGAATCCAGCCCTCGTGCTCCCCTGTGCTCCAGTACACCCTGTCTGCTCTACTAGGGGTTCTGGAACCAGGGCTGTAAGAGAGGTTGTCCCCCGCACGAACCAGACTCCACCGCTAGGATTGTTACATGTTTTCAGGCTTTCCATTATTTTGATCAAGTTAGTAACAAACCCCAAACTCTACCTAATACTTACTACCCCTGCGCCAAATATGAGATAGCCAATATTATAGGCTCTAAATGCAAAATCAATGAAAAAAAAAGACAGCTGATGCCTATAAACTAGACATCAAATTGCATACCACATGTATATCAATAAAACTACAATAAAGGTAAACATGATAAGGCAGCGTTATCACATAAACCAAATTGTACAAATGATATGCGCAATACATAAAACAGTTCATGTATCAAAAGTCCATAATGTGAGTCCCAGAATGAAGATAAGAGAAATGACAGTCCTCTGTATAGTGATGCAGGAGTAGTTTACATAACACCAGCAGTGTGTTCACAGATAGGAATTGCGCTCCCAATAGGAATTGCACTCACCACAAACTCTGGCCTCACACTCTCGTGTTCAGCAAGTACAGCATAGATAGCTCGGCCGGTTGATCCAAAGCCAGCTCATTCACAGTGCCACATGTATAGGGAAGAAAACAAAAGCCTCTACTAGTGCAACATTGCCAGTACTAATATGGTGCATTTATTAATAAAATGATTTCCTTTGGTTTTGGGTGTCCTGTATCTCTGACCTGGGAGCTATAGTGAATTCCATTTTGGGAGTAATTCTGATCTAGAGCTATTTTGAATACCGTTTTAGCTCTATTTAGACCCATTTGCCATTTTTTGGAGCTAAATAGCTCTCAGGAGCAAATTTGCTCCACTGAGCACTTTAGTAAATAAACCCCATAGAGTAGGTTAGGTGATATATAGAGCCAGGTTTGGTGGTATATAGAGCCAGGTTAGGTGGTATATAGAACCAGGTTAGGTGATATATAGAGCCAGGTTAGGTGGCATATAGAGCCAGGTTGGGTGGTATATAGAGCCAGGTTAGGTGATATATAAAGCCAGGTTAGGTGGTATATAGAGCCAGGTTAGATGGTATATAGAGCCAGGTTAGGTGGTATATAGAGCCAGGTTAGGTGGTATATAGAGCCAGGTTAGGTGATATATATAGAGCCAGGTTAGGTTATATATATAGAGCCAGTTTAGGTGATATATAGAGTCAGGTTAGGTGATATATAGAGCCAGGTTAGATGATATATAGAGCCAGGTTAGCTGATATATAAAGCCAGGTTAGGTGGTATATAGAGCCAGGTTAGATGGTATATAGAGCCAGGTTAGGTGATATGTAGAACCAGGTTAGATGGTATATAGAGCCAGGTTAGGGTGATATATAGAGCCAGATTAGGTGGTATATAGAGCCAGGTTAGGTGATATATAGAGCCAGGTTAGGTGGTATATAGAGCCAGGTTAGGTGATATGTAGAACCAGGTTAGTTGGTATATAGAGCCAGGTTAGGGTGATATATAGAGCCAGATTAGGTGGTATATAGAGCCAGTTTAGGTGATATATAGAGTCAGGTTAGGGGTGTATATAGAGCCAGGTTAGGGGTGTATATAGAGTCAGGTTAGGTGGTATATAGAGCCAGGTTAGGTCTGTATGTAGTGACAGTGTGCTCAGTCACTTACAACATGTCAGGTGATGAAGATTCCTGGGCTGCTGTGGTCTCTCCTCCCCTTTCTTTTTTAGCTGCGAGATCAGCCTGAGCGAAGGAGTCTGTAGGAGGAGTGGAGAAGGCAGCCACACCCCGACCCTGCCCACCAACTCCAGCTGCCTCAGGATATAGTTAATATCCCAGAGGGACAGCCTACCTTGACCAGATGATGGGGGGGTGTTATAGACAGCCTCCCCCACGCCATTGGGCTCTGCTGACCCGATCAATCTTTTTTACAAAGCTGTGATTACAGGGAAAGTGCTGGGCACCCACATGCACCCGGGATCCCTGGGCAGTGCCTGACACCCTCCACACCCTGCTTGGTATACCCTGGCTATATAAATCCTGAATAATAATAATAAAATAATCAGTCACCTGACTGTCTTTTGGAAGTTTCTCTGTGATCACTGCTGACTCTCATTCTTATTCAATGGACCTGGACATTCACTCTGGTAGGGCCTACATCTCTGCAATAGTAGCAGGTCACTGAACCTGGAGACTGCTAAGCAGGAGTAGCTTTTAACATCTTCTCAAGTTGCTAGGTAATTCTCTTTTTTAGCAGGGTTATTATCTCAATTTTTTGGGACACTTCTATCTTGAGAGCAGTTATTTAAGTTGACATCAGTTACTCTCTAGCATTGCTTCTTCTTCACATATTGTTCTTACTAACTCAGGATACTTCAGGACTTCATTACCTCCCTGAGCTTTTAAATGGATTGCGATGAGATCTAAAGGTTGTGCTCCTCATAATACCTGTTGGACTCAAGCTTTGTTAACTGTCTTGGGATCTATGCCCTTCTTCAACAATATGAAATTATGTTGTCCCTTCCATGAGAAATGGGACTAACCACAAAGGAGGGAATGGGGCTATGAGACTTTTCCTGGTACCGCAATAGGCTCACAGACTTCAACTTTTATAAAAAAAAGAGTTTTATTTCATACAAACAATATAACATTAAAATCACATCAATATCTTACCATCCATCCCAACTGATAGATTACAGATGAATTATACTCTCAGTTATAACTCTATTGAGATTCGTTTTGACTAGAAATTACTTTACGTTTCTAAAAACGATATATTTACAGACCCAAGGCGTAGCGATGGGGACATGCTGCGCACCATCCTATGCAAATCTCTATTTAGGACACTGGGAACGGCAGCTCTTTGCAGATGAACAATTTTCGGTATGGTTGCAACAGGTCCTGTGCTGGTTCCAGTACATTGATGATCTGTTCATCATATGGACCGAACCCCGTGCAGACCTGTGCAACATGCTAAAGGATATGAATGTTAATACATTCAATTCAAAGTTTACGCACAGTATTAGTAAGCAGAAGATCTCATTTTTGGATGTAGTTATTACACTTGAAAAAGATGGACAGCTCAATACGAACCTCTACCGCAAACCGAGCGCGGGTAACACACTCCTTCATGCGACGAGTGCACACCCGAAATTTCTAAAAAACAGTATACCATATGCTCAATATTTGAGAGTAAGGAGGAACTGTACACATGACAGAGACTTTCAGATACAAGCCCATGAATTAAAGGAGCGGCTATTAGCTAGAGGCTACTCAAAGTCAACTTTGAGAAAAGCCTACAATAAAGTAATTAATCAAACTAGGACTTCCCTTCTGTTTAAAAAAAAGGAAACTAAAAACAGACCTACGGTCAAAATGATAACTAAATACTCTGCTCATGAGGACCAGCTTAGAGCTATTGTCAAGAAACATTGGCACCTCCTCAAGGAGGATTATACAATAGGGAAATATGTTAAGGCATGCCCAGAACTGGTATTTAAAAGAGCTACATCACTAAGAGATACCTTGGTTGCAAGTCATTATGTGCCAAGAGAGGAGAAACAGACGTCCCCATTTGGGACTTATAGATGTGGTAATTGCCCCAAATGCCCTTGGGTAATAGAGGGACCTGCTACCCACCTTCCAAATGGACAAATTCACAAGATGCGTCAATACACAGATTGTACAACCAGAGGCATTGTGTATTTGATGAAATGCCAATGCTCGGCGTTCTATGTAGTAAAAACAATCGGGAATTTGGTCAACGAATTGGGGACCATATATATTATTCCAGAAATGGAAAAATTCTATTGCCAGTAACTAGACACATTGGACTGCACCACAGATTCAATAATGCTGTGGTGTCATTCAGGGTGCTGGAGGTGGTCCCAGAGGACCCTAGAGGAGGGAATTGGGACAAACGTATTCTACAAAAAGAAGTATTTTGGATAGAGCGATTAAATGCTATAGTGGCTCCAGAACAAAACTAAATGCACACGAATAAGCACTTCTTATAAAAGAAACGACAGAAAACAGGGAATTGGTGGTCAAAGAGGGAGAGAAAAAAAAGATGAAACGTTGATTCGATGAATCAATATAAAAGACACAAATAGATGTTAGGATGAGTCATCAAACTCCATCTATGGGGCGGATGATGGAGGTTTTGTATGTATGGGCCCTAGTTCACCCCTGTAGGTGAATGCCTTAGTCTTCCTGTAGCTGTGTGTGTACACAGTCTAAAGGATGAGTGATGAAGATTTAAAATTTAAAATCAAACATAAAGAAACCAATAGGGATCTATATTAATCTGTAACTTAACATGGTAATGGTATGAGACATGTCTAGATACATGGGCCGGGATATGAAGGTCACATGCCATGACCAAATAGATAATTTTTGTATATTTATATGTATATGGATATTTAAAGTAATTGGATTATCATTTTATCATGATGATGTGAACAGCTGTATGTGCATGTATGGTATGTATGGTAGCTTGACTGTACTATGGCTGGGATCGCTAGGTGCCATTTAGTCGTTGTTCCCGGGCGAGCATGTGACTGCCCCAACAGAGAGCATATTGTTCTCTGTGCCGTACTAGCTGGGCGGTACATGTTGCTCCCAGCCGGCAGGGACATCTGCAATGCTTCACTTACATTGGAGATTCCCGATAATATTACCAGCAGCATCTACTGGGAGTATAAGGTGTGTGAGCCCTCGCGCTACTATGTGTGGTAATCAAAGTAAAATATCTATAGGTTGCTGCTGTACCTATATATACTGTATGACAAGTATATACAGTGATGGTTTTTCGGAGATGGTACTGCGCAGTACCATCTCCGAAAAACCATCTACTGGGAGTAGTGGCGCTGGTTCTCAGTGCCGCATCATGTCCTCCTGACTAGTTACCATGGCAACGCATCACGCTGACGCTTCAAGCGTGAGAGCATCGGGCAGTCAGGCTGGGTGACGTCATCAGCCGGCGGCCGGGGCGCGCTGGGCGTCTACCAGTTGGAGGATATAAAAGGCATGTAGCATGGGGAATAGAGCTGATGGTGGCGGGGGAGAGATACGGATGGACGGCAAAACAAAGGTATGGTGTTGTACTGAAGGGAGACAGTAAGAGGAATTAACATTGATGTGGGTATAGACTGATGTATTGCTATATCTAGGTGGACTGCTGCGCACACCTGATTGGGTGTAGGCGATCCGGACACCAACAATAACAACTTATGGATGTTTAATATAAGGAAGATAAATTAGTAAGTACGGGGGTTCCCTCATGGTTAAGCGCTATTTAAAAGAATATAGGATAAATATGCTCTACGAATATAATAGGTCTCTCTTGATCCCTTCTGTGATTTAGAGACTGCTGGGGTTAGGATCGATGTGGGGTGGCTGCTATTGTTGCAGCTAACCAATAAGACCTAATCAACACACTGTGGTCTCCCTTGTATTTAGAATCTAAGGAATCCAATCGCCCAGAGCAAGACTCAGATGATAGATGTATCACCTTCTCTCTCTCTCACCCGTCAAAATGTACCTGTGAGGCGTCCACCTGAGGGGGATTGCTGCCTAACCTTGGAGATCTATATAGAAAGTAAGGAATAATAATAAAAATATAGGTCAAGTGTCTAAATAAGACAATAAGTTATAAAAGAAGCAATAATGTGATTGCCAAAAAGAAACAAATGTAATTATAAGTAAAACATGAATGAATATAATATAAACACATATGTTATTATTTTATCAGTATATCCTCCCATGCTCGCCCCGGGGAACACCAGACTCTAGGCCTTGGTGGGCCTGGTCGGAGTTACAGGTAGGCCATGGGCGTGATGCGATATATATGCATATAGCTGTAAAAGATGTATATGATACAGAAATTAATATGAGATAACTATATTGGAAATTAAATTAATGTTTGTTGTTCATTTCAGTGTACAGTCAATATCGTGCATTCTCCTGAGGAAGCGGTGATTCCGCGAAACATGTCGGGAAGCACTGGTGTAATGACTGTGAGAGTATAATTCATCTGTAATCGATCAGTTGGGATGGATGGAAAGATATTGATGTGATTTTAATGTTATATTGTTTGTATGAAATAAAACTCTTTTTTTTATAAAAGTTGAAGTCTGTGAGCCTATTGCGGTACCAGGAAAAGTCCCATAGCCCCATTCCCTCCTTTGGGGTTAGTCCCATTTCTCATGGAAGGGACAACATAATTTCATATTAATTGGGATGTAGGTACCTTATCGCCTTTATATAAGAACTTGGCAGCCACTTGATGTAGTGAGTAGTTGTATGATATGAGAACCTTGAAATAATTGTGGAATATAATGTTGGAAAACACAGAGTGAGACACGGAGTGTGTGTAATAGTAATGAACACTATAAATTGAAGGATGATGTGAATGAGTAGTGTGGGGACACCTATACTACGTGTCCCGCCCCTTGTTAACAACCTGAGAGAAGGAAGGATCTCAAGTATACTAGAGCAGAAAAGACCCCAATCAGAAGGGAAAGATAAAGCTGTAACGTGAGATCTATAAATAATGACACATACGAGTTAGTCTAAAAGGGTGCCTTGCGATGTGAATAGCCGCGTGACATTTTATTGAAATCTGCAGCATTTAGATTCAGTGTATGGTCTTACTGAATGGCACAGAATATGACACATTAATCTTGAGAAAAAGGTATAAAGTACAACATATCAATGCATTGAATGAGATATGTATAGTGAACTAACAAATAAGATTGTGAACTGGAGGATGATGTAAATGAGCGATGTGGGGACACTCATACCGCTTGTCCCGCCCCTTGTTAACAATCAGGGAGAGGGGAGGGATTTCAAGTATATTAGAGTAGATTGCCTAGCCACACGCCGTGTCACGGTAGAAGTCTTCGGACGAAACGCGTCTGACACGGCGTATGGCAACTATTTGAAAGATCTGAAACATCCAGAGTCATACTGCGGGTCGGTGAGATCTGGAAAGCGGGGACCGCGAGGTCGGACAGCGGATGGTGTTATCAGTAGCTCAGATACACTGTCTGACGGCTAATATATGAGCTATCTGTCTGTGTGACAAGCTGTGTTTGTGAGTACCAGCATTTTACTTGAAGCAATAAATTGTTTTTAAACGTTAATGCACTATCGAGTGGCATTTCCTTTTCCCCTCATATACCACACGAGGAAACCAGAGGTAGAAAGAAAGAAACAATTTGAGAACAAGATCGAAAAATCGATATCGCAGTGTCTGTGGAGGATCTGTGAAAAAGAAAAAAGAAAATGCTTTTTTGCCAAGCATGAGAATGCGAGGCAACACCTTCTGGTAAGCATGTTTCCTAATGAGTGGTGATGAGTCAAGACTGCTTCCAATTGCATGAAAATTAGCTGACAAATGGTTTTGTGTTTTAACCAACGGATTGATTTTATAACATTTTAGCCCTAACCAGGGTTTGTTATTAACTAAGGACTGGCATACTCATTGAGTTCTGTAATATCATTGGAGTGACTAATATTGAAGTATGCCTAGCGCTGCTATACGTTTGTGATATATAGAAAACAGAACGTACATGTATAGTTTGGATTAATAATAGCAGCTGCGTCCTATTATTGTATTATTGTGTTATATAACAGCACCAGAAATGTATGCTTTATATATATCATCAGTATAAGGTTTTAGGCTTTGTATCAGGTGGCGCGGTGGATAGATCCCATTGTGGGTGTTTTTTCGTGGTACAGCGGATCTATAAGTGTGTACCTTATCGCCTTGTTTGAATAATATAACACTGGGCTTTATGTACTTCTTCAACAATAACTGATTTAAGATCTTGTCAGGGCATTTAATGTTTTCAGACAGTTTTTCTCTTTTTATTGAATAGGTGTGCTCAAACTGGTACATGAGGTCAGAGGCCCAGACAAATTTTGCAAGCTATTGGGGTAATGCAGTCTTGTTGGGTAATGCATTAAATCCTGCCCTGCTTCTGAAGTGGCCCATCTTAAATTTGAGGTGTCTGTTTCCTCAAAGTGTTCTTCTTCTGCATGCATGGGCTGAATTCCTTAGAAAGTTCCCAACTTCCAGTAACCAGTCTAGTAGGTGGAGTTCCCCTTTTACACTTTTGCAATTACATTTCCTGTGGCTGAGATGAATTCAGGCCCTATCATGGCCATGGGTGTTTGCACAGATTTTTACTGTCTGCCTCTCTTAGGTGCTTGTCCACTGTCTTGGTTGGGTTATCTGGAAATCAGCTTCATTGTCAGCTATAGATTTTTGGCCCTGAAACACTCTGTAAGTCCTTTATTTAATGCTAGGAGTGCATAGGTGTGAGAGGTGTCTGGGTCTTGTTCCAGGTCTAGAATGACCTCCTGGCGATCTGTCACAAGTGCTACAGCTGCTTTGTGAATCCAATTCTTGCTCCATCTGTGTCCAGGAATGTCTAACAAACACATGTGACTCTGATTTGTTTCACTGTTCTTCACATCACCTGGAAGTGGTGACTGGGTCCATGGCTACTTGACCCTTTGATGCAGTTATATCACTAAAGGGGCCAGAATGTGCCCATGACTAGCTCCCATTTGTAGCACTACCTCCTGGAGGAGCCTATAAATTGTTTGGATCCCTCTGCACTCCTTGGAGTGGTCATCTGCCTCTGTATTTGTATCAGGGGGGTGATTGTCTTGGCCTGCTGATATAACAGCTTTATAAGGATTGCATTTACTGATTCCAGGTAATTCTTAACTTCATTCTTTTATAGGATCAGGTTCAATCTTGTCCTTGTTATGTGCAGAAAATACTTTATATATTCTATGGTTATTATATATACCTTAAATAAATTCAAGTATTGATTGTAAATAGTGTTGAGCGAACCCGGACTGTAACGTTCGGGTCCGTACCGAACTTTAGGGTGTCCGTGGCACGGACCCGGACCCGGACATTTCAAAAATCGTTCGGGTGATTCCCGTTTGGTCACTTTGCGAACAACTAACCGACGGGACGTCGAAGAGTTGTGCACCTCATTTTATCGTCTTGGGGCCTGGCTTGGGCTTGCTAAAAACTTTACAGGCCCAGGCCCAGGCACGGTGCCTGTGGGATTTCAAGCCATGCCTGGGCTTGCAATGTCAGGCCCAAGCGAGTTGTGATAAATGTTAGTTATGAACTTAAATAAATTCCATATATATTATTGGTATCTTATATATTTCATAAAAGACGTGTATTGTTCCTGTTCTAACTTGGACTAGGATATTTTCTTACTTCAATTCTTAATGGACCTTAGTCATTTACGTTAGGAATATTTCGACAATATAGTCGTCCGGTTCTGTTAGTGGGGGGACTATGTTTATGTCTCCGTCTACTGGTGAGGTTCCTCACGTCTCCCTAGGTTTGTTAAATA
>BLSH010392037.1:226835-243116 GCA_018402905.1 Glandirana rugosa
ATATATATATATATATATATATATATATATATATATATATATATATATATATATATATATATATATATATATTATTTTTTTACACATACACGCGCTTAGACACGTGCATTTATATGAGGACACTTCAATGGCGACATACATGAGTTTACATTTTTGATTGAATTTTTTAGCTTTTATTTGTGTTGCACTATAATTTTCATTTACACATTTATGTCACAGTGCTGCACTGTTGTATTGCATTTTTAAGGTACTTAAGAGACCAGAGAACTATATCAAGGGTTCCTCCGTGTTGAGAAAGCCTGCACTAGAGGAAGAGACCGGATATCCTATCCTTTGACACCCAAGTGGCATATGCCGGACAGTTCGCAAGCAATCCAAAGAGAAATCTCCAGAGGGACAAGAGCATCAGTGCTGGAGTATACATAAAACAAAAAAGCTCCACATGGGACACCCCCCCTGTCAAAATACAATAGAACAGCAGGGAAGATTGCTGTACTAACATTGCATAGTTAGTACAGTGGCTATGACCTGAGCTGTCATTTTTTTTTTCATTCAGAGCACTGGGCTGAATGAAAAAAAAAACTAGTAGTGTGTACGAGGCTTAAGCACTTCCCGACCGCAGTCTGACGGCGACAGAGTGGCTCGTTATCGCAAACCGACATGATATGACGGCGGCTGCGATAACTAGTGCTGTGAGTGCGCCGCCGGGGAGCGGGTAGGGCGGACTCGATCACCGCCAGCTACCCGCGATGCTCCCCCCGCAGTGAAAGAACGGTGGTCCGTGTAAGTAAACACCGATCTCCGTTCTGTTAGAGGGGGAAGGGCGATGATCACAGGCTTCCTGTATATGGAAGCCGTGATCATCCCCCTTCCCCAGCCAGGGCAGCCCACATACAGTTAGAACATGCCCAGGGAACACAGTTAACCCTTAGAGCGCCCCCTGCAGATTAACCCCTTCACTGCCAATGGCATTTACACAGTAATCAGTGCATTTTTATAGCACTGATCGCTGTATAAATGCCAATGGTCCCAAAAAAGTGTCAAAATGGTCCGACATGTCCGCTGCAATATCGCAGTACCGCTAAAAAAATCGCAGATCGTCGCCATTACTAGTAAAAAAATAAATAAAAAAATAAAAACCCCAGAAATGAATTCTCATCGTCCGTAAACGCAGCAACTTTTGCGCAAACCAATCAATAAACGCCGATTGTGATTTTTTTTTACCAAAAATATGAGGAAGAATATAAATCGGCCAAAACCGATGGAATAAAATATTTTTTTTGATTTGTATTTTAGCAAAAAGTAATAAATTTGTTTTTTTTTTGCAACATTGTCGCTCTTCTTTTGTTTATAGCGGCGATCAGAAATGACGCAGAGGTGATCAAATACCACCAAAAGAAAGCTGTATTTGTGGGAAAAAAAGGACGCAAATTTCGTTTGGGTACAACGTCGCACGACCATGCAATTGTCAGTTAAAGTGACGCAGTGCCGAATCGCAAAAAGTGCTCTGGCCCTAAAGTGTGAAATCTTTCCGGGGCTGAAGTGGTTAAGACTGTAATTTGCAATAAAGTACCTGTTTGTTTACTACATTGGGTGTTAAAGTGTTACTAAACCCAGTAATATGAAAATAGTTCCTCTGCCCCCCAGTGTCCACAGCTTATACATCTTATTTTTACATTAAAATACTGCCACTCTGTACCTTTTTCCCTGATCCTTATAGCACTGTCACATGATAAACTGCACAGTTTGTCCATAGCTGTGTGTTCAGGTAGGAGGATATTTCCACTACAGCCTATATACACGCCCACATGTGTGATATCAATATCATGTGATCAACTGAAACAGGAAATGTTCTCTCCAGCAATAGAGACTAAACTGAGCATGTGCAGGACAGCTACCCTCACTGTATTACATGGCCTTGACAAGATAGAAAGTGCAGGAGGGAAGGATCTGTCCATATAGTGTCAAAAAACCCTTTTACATAATGCAGAGGATTAACCCCTTAAGTTCCACAATGAGTATAACAAGCATGCTATGCTGCACATACAGACAGATTTTACTGTTGTGGGTTTAGTAACACTTTAAGTTAATTGTTACCTGCCATATCTGAGTTACAACAGTTGACCTGTGAGCGTTCATTTCTATACTACTATATTTTTTTTACTGGAAGTCAAAATATGGCAGATACAGTATATTTGCATCAATATTATATTTGGTTTAATTGACTTACATAAATATTCCAAACATAAGCTGGATAACCTGATTTGGTGTGTACTTTCAAACAAATCACAATGAAAGGAAGGCTAATAATGGCAAAACAATGATTTGCATACATTGAGATGCAGTGGCAAGGTTGTCCTGATCACTGCAGCATAGCAGGAAATACAGTTTGCAAAACAACAGTAAGTCAAGAAGCTTTAGGCAAAATTGTGAACTAGAAGACTGTAAAATTTTAACTAAAACCAGGAATAATACAATAATGTTCCCGAAACCAACTTGCACTGATCAGCATAAATATGATTCATGGAAATGATTACTACATAATTGTTTATCCATGCAATGATAATAAGTAAAACATTTCATTGGGCATGTTCTGTACATTTGCAATGCTAAATATATTCTCATTTTTATAGGAAGTGGTTATAGTGTCTGCCACAGTGTGCTTTCTTGCTGGTGAATTCCTTTGTTTACTGCCCTTGCTGTAAATAACCCTGTGAGTATGCCCTGCCAATAACCTGTGCATTAATACCTTCACATGTTTATGAGTTTTCCTTTTTACCTTGGTTTCAGTGAACTCTATGCTAATAATGCGTCATGGAGAACTAATTACCATGCATTTGTGTAACTAGCAAAAGTGTGCCTATTAGCTGTATGAAGAAAAGAGAGAGCTTGTGTGAAACTCATTTTTCTTGCTTGCCATCCCCTGGCTTAAAACATAATACACATATCACATGCCGATAACCCCTTCCCTGCTACTTTATCTGGGTTTGTCACTGGGCTTTAGTTATACAAGATGCAATCCTTTAGTTAAACAAGAAGCTATTAAAAACATATTGATATATCAGCAAGCCAGCATTCCTATATAATTCACACAATACCAAAAATACTATAACCCAATTAGTGCAACATTACAGCCACCTTCTACATATAAATAATAATAATCCTATCTGCAGCGGTAGCAGCATCCATAGTAAGCGCTTCTCCCAGTTTCATGTGATGTATCTGTGCATGAGGTGGAGTGCAGAGACCAAAGTACGTTTTTTTTGTCACTTTAAAGGATTAGTTCACCTTTGGGAACATATGACATATTCCACCCATTTTTAGAGTGGAACATATAACATGTTCCCGATCCTACAGTCGCTCGGTGATCCCTGCACTCTCTGTGACAGCAGTACGGGGAGAATTTCCCAATACTAGCTGTCACTTCTTGAAACGAGTGTGGCCGCGTGGAGCTCCCTAACCTTTAATAATGGTGGTGAACCTACCCTTTAATAGTGTAAGAGTTTCTATGATTTCAATTATGACATATGGTGCCTATGATTTTAAACTATGAAAGCATGGATGGGATACTTAAAGTGCTTTTTAAGCCACTTGTATAAAAAGTTCCCATCCGCCCTGTATTATAACAAGAAGTTTCCCTGTGTCTGTGCTATAACATATATATATACTTCTCTGTATAGATAACACACCTTCTTTCTAGGATCAGTTGTCATTTTTCAGCTTTTCTCTCTCAGCTCAGAGTTCCTGATGGAGGGGCTGAGCACTGCTGCTGATGTCAACTGGAGAGACAGAGCCTTGCTGTGTTATCTATATAGATAAGAATATTTCTGATATAACACTGACACAGGGAACTTTTTCTTCTAATACAGAAGGACGGGAGATTGCAGAGTTAATTATGAGAGCAGAGAAGAGGCGCTACGAGAGGAAGAGGCACGGGGGAGTTGAAGACAGGCACACAGGAGATAGGAGAGCTGGGAGTAACATAGCCTGCGTAGACCACGGGGCTCTCAAGATAAGCCATATACAGACGGCTCCCTAGTTACAAACATCTGACTTACAAACAACTCCTACTTACAAATGGAGGGAAGTGCGAGGAAATCTCCCCCTAGGAAGGGAAATTCACTCCTGTAAGAGTTATTATGGGAAAAAAGTGTCTCCACTGAAGCTTTATCACCAAGGTTTATTTGCACAACAACCTAAAATTTTCAAAATCCAATTATCATTGGGTCAGGAAGTGAGGTGAAATCTTCTGAACAGGAACATAGACAGAAAAACAAACATTACAGGGATGTTACCCCTTCCCTGTGCTATCCAAAAAGCTTAAAAATAGTTTTTTTGGCTGAAGCTACACTTAAAAAATGTACCTGTTCCCACTTACAAACAAATTCAACTTAAGAACAAACCTACAGACCCTATCTTGTTTGTAACCCGGGGACCACCTGTACAGGGGAAGTCTGTACTCAGGGGGGAAGTCATGACCTGGCATTATCAAGCAGATATTTTATGGGATACAGATGGATAATTTAAAAAGCAAAAGCACAATGCTGCTAATTGCACATTAAAGAGACAGGAGCATTTTTTTTTTTTGGGTTAACAAACGCTTTAACCACTAGCCGACCGCAGTCTGACAGCGACAGAGTGGCTCGTTATCGCAAACCGCCATCAAATGACGGCGGCCGCGATAACTAGTGCTGTGAGCGCGCGCTGCCACCGGAGGCGCGCTCGCGCGCTCACTGTGTCCGGGGGGGTCCAGGGAGCGGGTGCGGCGGACTCGATCGCCGCCGGCTACCCGCGATGGCCCTCCCGCAGGGAGAGAATAAAGGTCCGTGTGTGTAAACACAGATCTCCGTTATGTTGAAAGGGAATGGGCGATGATCACAGGCTTCCTCTATATGGAAGCCGTGATCATCCCCTTTCCCCAGCCAGGGCAGCCCACATACAGTTAGAACACGCCCAGGGAACACAGTTAACCCTGCAGGTTAACCCTTTCACTGCCACTGGCATTTACACAGTAATCAGTGCATTTTTATAGCACTGATCGCTGTATAAACGCCAATGGTCCCAAAAAAGTGTCAAAATGGTCCGGCATGTCCGGTGCAATATCGCATTACCGCTAAAAATCACAGATCGCCGCCATTACTAGTAAAAAATAAAAACCCCAGAAACTAATTCTCATCGTCCGTAAACGTTTGCGCAAACCAATCAATAAACGGCGAATGCAATTTTTTTTACCAAAAATATGAGGAAGAATATAAATCGGCCAAAACCGATGGAAAAAAATGTTTTTTTATATATTTTTTTTTTGGATTTGTATTTTAGCAAAAAGTAAGAAATTCGTTTTTTTTCCCAAAATTGTCGCTCTTCTTTTGTTTATAACGGTGATCATAAATGACGCAGAGGTGATCAAATACCACCAAAAGAAAGCTCTATTGTGTTTGGCAGCAGAAAATTACAACAAGCTGAGAAAAAGTACTCTATGGTTCTATTTAACTAAAGCCTTGTACTCACGGTTCGATTGTCTTACGACCGCGCTTTTCATTTTTGTCAAAGCAGTGTTTTTGTACAGCGTACTGACGATACAAAATTTGTCATCTGACAAAGGCGAAGGTATTGACATAGTACGAGTGTATAAAGAGGAAGTTAATTTTTGGTTCTTCACCCTTTGGGCCCCTTCCGCTAACTTCGCTATTAAAAAGACATTAAAAAGATGATAATGTGCGCTGCATTTCGTAATTTCAACTGCCGCTTCAGGAATGTTAATTGTGAATTATGATCGCCAGTTTACACGACCAAACACTTTCGGGTCGTTCCTGGGTTCCGAACATGCGTGTTTGTACTTTCGACTTTTGTGTGTCGGATTTCTGTACACACCATCCAAAAATCAAATGTGGCCTTGTCAATAGACAAAAATTTACTAGTCTGCACATCCAGCTTTTGTCTGACGAAAAAAGCAAATTGGCTGTGGAAAGGAGCATACTAACAGTAAGAATTTCGGATGAGAGGCTGTAGAACGAAAATTCCTGTCTGATTTTCACATCATGTGTACGGGCCTTAACCGCTTGCCGACCGCTGGTCGGCAATTGACGGCGACAGAGTGGCTCTTTCCCGCAAAACGCCGTCATACGACGGCGGCTGCGGGATCGAGCTTAGTGAGCGCGCGCGCGCCGCCGGAGGTGCGCCCGTGCGCTCACTGTGTTCGGGGAGGGCCAGGGAGCGGGAGCGGCGGCTTCGATTGCCGCCGGCCACCCGCGATGCCCCCCCCGGAGTGAAAGAACGGAGGTCCGTGTAAGTAAACACGGACCTCCGTTCTGTGAAGGGGGAAGGGCTGTGATCACAGCCTTCCTGTACATGGAGGCTGTGACCACTTCCCTTCCCCAGCTAGGGCAGTCCCCCCACAGTAAGAACACGCCCAGGGAACGCAGTTAACCCTTAGAGCGCCCCCTGCAGGTTAACCCCTGGTCCCAAAAAAGTGTAAAAATGTTCCGACATGTCCGCTGAAATATCGCAGTACCGCTAAAAATCGCAGATCACCGCCATTACTAGTAAAAAATAAAAAAAAAATAAAAACCCTACAAATTAATTCTCATCATCCGTAAACGCGACCACTTTTGCGCAAACCAATCAATAAACGCCGATTGTGATTTTTTTTATCGCAAATATGAGGAAGAATATAAATCAGCCAAAACCGATGAAAAAAAATGTTTTTTTATATTTTTTTTTTTGGATTTGTAGCAAAAAGTAAGAAATTTGGGTTTTTTTGCAAAATTGTCGCTCTTCTTTTGTTTATAGCGGCGATCAGAAATGACGCAGCGGTGATCAAATACCACCAAAAGAAAGCTCTATTTGTGGGAAAAAAAAGGACGCAAATTTTGTTTTGGTACAATGCCGCACAACCGCGCAATTGTCAGTTAAAGCGACGCAGCGCTGAATCGCAAAAAGGGCTCCGGTCCTAAAGCTGGAAATCCTTCCGGGGCTGAAGTGGTTAAGCTATGAAAAATACCACAATATCTGCTGATCATTATCTTTCAGTGGGTAAATGAAAGAATGCATAAGGACTGATTATGAGAAAATTGCGTTGGATACTCTTCTATCAGACAAAACAATTTTAGATATTATGAATGTTTATAAATAAAGACTTTTAAAATGGTAAAACCTTGTTCAATATATGTATACTGTATATATAAGACATCATAATATCCAAAAAGAGACTCAGTCATGATTAAGAAAATGTAGAAATTAAGAGATGCAAGATTAAATTATGTTTTATCAGTAACCCTTATTAAAAGAAATAAGTGTGTTTCATAATTGATATATTTTCAGAAGTAAGATGGAAATCGTGGAAAATGTATCCAAACATGGTAAGGAGTATAAATAATATTTTAACATGGATTTCTGGATAAAACTACACCTTTTTAGGCAGTATTTCATAATTAAGATGCTAGGATACCAAACATTAAAATCACAAAAAATGCCACAAACACACTGGAGGAATATAGTTAAAGGCATATTTAAATCGATCTAGGTATAAAAAACATTTTATCCACTATAAGATTGAATCAAAGAAATCCACCTTTTTATTCTAATCTTAAAGTACCATCTGGTGGACAAGTTAGGCTATTGACTGTGCAAACAATTAGTTAAGCTGTAATATTACTCCCCAATCAGAGGTGAGTAAATATTCCAGATTACACCCTCTGGGCTAATCCCTAGATTTTAGGGAATAAAAAAGGAAGCTCAGAGAGAGAATGGATCATACTCTATCTTAAGTTTCATCATCAAATGAGTGACTTAAATGAGTTGGGTTTGGTGGTGGTTCTACCAACCCAATGTGACACAGTATATTGTTTTTGCCCCAGCCGGAAAGCAAAACATCTTCCCCGCTGCATGTGCACCACCCCTCTGTCACCATGCTAAGTTAGGTTGGGTGGTAGGGGAACAGTAGAACTGTGGCTTAAAGAGTAACTCCACTTTTTTGTGAAAAACAGTCCCCTCTAGTTGATCAATGTACATGCAAGGATTTTACCAGACTTTGTTGCAGATTCCTGCCTGTTTCTGCTCTGAAGAAAATGCTGTTTCTATTTCTTTTCAATACTGATTCTGAATAGAAGTGACTTTTTCATGATTATTTAGCTTGTGCACTTGCAGTGCTCTAATGAGGAATGCTGCAAGGTCTGCATCCCTTTAGAAGTGAATAATTCTTTAGGAGCATCTCACGAAAAATGTAATTTCCGTTGCAGACTTCTGGGAAAATCAACCAGCCAATCACGCAATCAGGAAATAAAATTTCTGGGGGCGCTCCTTGCATCAACTGTGTACAAAACGTACAAAAGGTTGCCATATTTCATTGCATTTTACAGAAAATTACAGCACCGCATATTTAAAAGGAAAGGTCATTTTTAATAACATTAATTACAATATGGCTTGTGTTGCAATTGTATATACATTATTTATTTCATTCCCTATATTTTTTCCCCACAGAAGTGGAGTGCCCTGCTAAGTGCCTATTTTTATCACCACTTATCCTAGTGTAAACCAGGGGTTTAGAGTCATTGGTGTGAACTTCGGGGAATTTTTAGAACAAGTTACTTCAAATTAAAAGCAACTAGAGAGGTCAGGGATTGCTTGTTTTAAAGATTTTTCTATTTTTTTTACTATTTCTTAAAGTGACTGTAAAGGGAATTAAAAAAAAAAATAATAACAAACATGTTATACTGCTTTGTGCAATCCCAGATAGCAAGGATAGCTTGTTACACATTTGTGGCAGTGTTGAATTGTAAGTCTGTTAACTTGCTGCACATTTTCACTGGCAGGTTGTACACTTGAAGAGCACTTGAAGCACAAGTTCTAGTTGACACTTTTCCAATTTGTAGCAAATTTGCATGGCAAGTCTCTAGCAAGAGAAAAGTTGAAGTGGTGAGTCTACAGCAAGAGCTCTGCAAATCTACAGCATGAAAATTTAGCCACAGTGACCCCTGTGGTGGGATGACTATTGCACAACATAACTGAACCAGAACTTGCAGCAGGCTTGCAGAATGTTTGCAAAGAGAGTTGATCTGAAGTCATGCATTACGGACTTGCTGCAATTGTGCAACAAACTTGTGAAACCTGGCAAGTTTAGCAATAGCTTAGCAAGTCATTTTCAAACTTGCAGCTCAATTGCTTGCTATCTGGGATGGTTTTGCACAAAGCAGCCCTGGTCCTCCTCTTTTAGGGTCCACTGCTGGTACTGCTGGCTCCTCCTCCTGAGCCGCGTTGTATGTGTGTCCATAGACACACACAGTGCGCTCGGCTCCACCCCCCACGCTCTCTCCTGACATGCCGTGATTGACAGCAGCAGGAGCCAATGGCTCCCACTGCTGCTTCTATGGCCAATGAGGAGATAGAAAGTGGAGGGACCTACTGCTCTCATACACAGGGCTGGATTGAGATCCGGCTCAGGTAAGTATAAGGAACTTCACACAGAAGGTTTTTATCTTAATGCAGAGAATGCCTTCTACCTTTACAGCCATTTGAGAATAAATAAATGAATGCTCATAGTCTGGACACTTTAACAATGTATAAATGGAATTGTGCTTTCTCAGGCCACATACCTAAAAATGTTCTTCCCTGCTGCAGGGGACAACCACATCACACAATGTAAATGGAATAAAAATAATAGGGCTTGTGTGGAATAACAGGTGTAGGCTATCAGAAATCAAAAGAACTCTGACTACTCTACAACAAACAACTTGAAGGCACAGACATTTGGATTTCTGCCAGTATTAACTCCTCTAGTTACCTGAGATGGATCAGAGGCTAAAGAAATTGAAAACAATTAATATGCCTGATTTCAAATGTTACACTAATTACATATCCCAAAGGAGAACTAAATATACCCCTCCATTTATCATCTGGAAAAATGAGCCATGGGTCGGCATGATGTCAGGGGGATCTTCTGTACTCATCATTGTCAGCCCTTTCACTAAAAAGAAACTCATCCATCATGTAACCTTGTTTATCTGTTAGGAATGCAACACAAGTGGAAAGGTCTCTTGAGGACAATGAGCTAATGCTCAGAGGGCATGCATTTAAAGGAAAGCAATGGTCTATATTCAGAGAGTACCCATTTACAGTAATTCCTGTAACATTTACCTAAAAGTAAATCCCAATGTCATTTTAATTTCAGTACAAAGGACAAACCTAAAAAACCCATGTAATTTGTATTTAACTACTACAAAGTCGTTGGTAGATCTTAAGGAGGCAGTGTAATCAAATTGTGTAGAGTATAGTCAACTTGAAGTAGTATTAAATCCAAAAACAAAATGTAATTTATTTCAGCTTGACAATCCCTTAATGTGATGGCTGCTTTACTTTTTTTTAGTCTTTTTTGCTTTATTTTCGCCTGGTGATACAGCCAGTTATTCCTGTCTTAGGGTGTCTCCACTCTGCATGGAGGAGTGACGGAGACACCCTTGATCAGCAGCATTATCAATCTAGGAAGAGGGTAGTGTTGGACTTGCAGATTTAGATGGACTTGACTAAAAGATTTAAACCAAAAGTCCAACTAACTCTTTTTAACCACTTGATGTCCAGATTTTACCCCCTTCATTACCAGGGCATTTTTGCTTTTCAGCACTGTGCTACTGTATGTAAATTACATTTATATCATTTTTTTCACACAAATAGAGCTTTCTTTTGGTGGTATTTGATTACCACTGATTTTTACATTTATTATATAAATAAAAAAGGATGGAATATTTTGAAAAAGCCCAATATTATCTACTTTACATATCCAATAAAAAAAATTTAAAAAATTACATTTGATTAATACATTTATGCCAAAATGTATTCTGCTACATGTCTTTAGTAAACAAAATGTAACTCCCTGGTCCTAACCTGGGGCTATAATGTAAATTTCATTTTTGGCTGAGCTGTAAACAGCTCAGACTGATTATATAGCTTATCTGTTCTTCCATAGTCTCAGTGAGGTTGTGCATTTCTTACTATCGCCAGTAGGTGTCACTGGTGCCACAGGCCAGTATGAGAAATACAACTAGGTTGAGCTATGAATATTTTTCTTCTTCCAGACAGCCCAGTAGAAGCTTCTTAGCCGCTGTGCATTCTGGGAAAGGATATTTATTTGAGCTGGGCCATGTGTTCGCTCTCTCTTGCCTGAGGCCCTTGGCCTGGGGAGGTGCTGCTGAAGTGAGCTCTGCGAGTAGGCCCAGAAGCCTGTCTGGGGCCTACTAATCCTGAGGTCGTCCTCAGGCTGTCTTACCTGTGTGGAAGAAGCCAAGCCAAGCTGAGAAAGATCCAGGGAAGGACCCTTGCTGGAGAGAGCCAGGATGAAGGTTGGTCTCTCAGGAGGGCCTGGTGACTCGTTTGGTGGATGCACCTACATACAAAGTGTGCTTACAGTGTTGCCGGGTTGGCTTAAAGTTTTTGACACCGTGAAGCTGGATTTTATTCTACATCTAAAATGTATCTACTGCCGGGTCAGCTTTAAGGTTCTGGTAATGTCAAGCTGTTCTCTTTCTGGATCCAAGGAGTCTGTAAGTGATCTGCAACTAGTATCTGAAATGCCCTAATCCTCTCTCCTACTGCCTCTTTCAAGTTCTGCCTTAATATTTGAAAATATCTAAAGTGACTGGCACCCAATTTCTGTTCTAAACTCCCCATTATAGCCATGGATTTAGCTCTGGGGTAAATGCTGGCTTGCCTCCTGAGTCTGGAGGTCCCTCTTTGCCCCCAGTAAAAATAAATAAATAAATAAATACCAATAAGTGTATATTAACCACTTCAGCCCCAGAAGTATTTACCCCCTTAATGACCAGAGCACTTTTTACAATTTGGCACTGCGCTGCTTTAACTGGTAACTGTGCAGTCATGGAATGCTGTACCCAAACAAAATTTGCGTCCTTTTCTTCCCATAAATAGAGATTTCTTTTGGTGGTATTTGATCACCTCTGCTTTTTTTATTCTTTGCGATATAAATGAAAAGACTAAAAATTAAAAAAAAAATATATTTTCTATTTTTTGTTATGAAAAAAATACAATAAACTCAATTTTATACTCAAAGTTATAGGGTCTAAAAACTAGGGTGCATTTCCTGGAATTTACGCAGCTTTTAGTTTATGACTGCCTATTTCATTTCCTGAGGTGCTATAATGGAAGGGCAGTAGAAGCCCCCTCCCCAAATTACCCCTTTTTGGAAAGTAGGCTCCCCAAGGAATTTGCTGAGAGGCATGTTGAGCCCATTGAATATTTTATTGTTTTGTCACAAGTGATTGAAAAATGACAAAAAAAAAAAAAAACAAAGTCGTCACTGAAATGATATATTGCACACACATGCCATTACCACTGCAAAATACTTTCTGCTGCTTCTCCTGAGTACGGGGATACCACAAATGTGAGACTTTTTGGGAGCCTAGCCACGTACAGGACCCCAAAAACCAATCACTGCCTTCAGGAATTCTAAGGGTGTAAACTTTTGATTTCACTCCACACTACCTATCACAGTTTCATAGCCCATGAAATGCCAAGATAGCAACCCCCCCCCCCCCCCCCAAATGATCCCATTTTGGAAAGTAGACACCCCAAGCTATTTGCTGAGAGGCATGTTGAGGCCATGGAATATTTTATATTTTGCCACAAGTTTCGGAAAATGAAAATTTTTTTCCCCACAAAGTTGTCACTAAATTATATATTGCTCAAACATGCCACATGGGTATATGTGAAATTACACACCAAAATACATTCTGCTGTACAGGGATACCACATGTGTGAGACTTTTTGGAAGTCTAGCCACGTATAGAACCCTGAAAACCAAGCACTGCCTCCAGGCTTTCTAAGGGTGTACATTTTTGATTTGACTCTTCACTACCTATCACAGTTTTGGAGGCCAAGAAATGCCCAGATAGCACAACCCCCCCCCCCCCAATGACCCCATTCTGGAAAGTAGACACCCCAAGCTATTTGCTGAGAGGCATGTTGAGTATTCTGCAGGAAATAGCTTGGTATGTATACTTTCCAGAATGGGGTCATTTGGGGGGGGGGGGGTTGTGCTATCTTGACATTTCAAGGCCCCCGAAACTGTGATAGGTAGTGAAATCACTATTTTATGCCATTAGAAATCCTGAAAGGGGGTGGTTTGTTTTTGGGGCCCTGTACGTGGCTAGGCTCCCAAAAAGTCCCACACATGTGGTATTCCCGTACTCAGCAGAAGCAGCAGGAGGTATTTTGGGGTGTAATTCCACATATACCCATAGCATGTTCGAGCAATACATCATTTAGTGAAAACTGTGTGCAAAAAAAATAAAAAAGTCAATTTTCCTGAAACTTGTGACAAAATATAAAATATGCCATGGACTCAACATGCCTCTCAGCAAATAGCTTGGGGTGTCTACTTTCCAAAAATTGGTAATTTGGGGGGGGGGTATGAACTGTCTTGGCATTTTATGCCCAACTTCACCCACTCTTCTAACCACTTGAACCACCAAGTACTTTCTGACACTTTTTGTTTACACGAAAATCTTTTTTTTTTTTGCTAGAAAATTACTTTGAACCCCCAAACATTATATATTTTATGAAAGCAGAGGCCCTACAGATTAAAATGATGGGTGTTGCAGTTTTTTTCCCACAAAGTATTTGCGCAATGATTTTTCAAACTCAATTTTTATGGGAAAAAAAACACTTTTTTTGAACTTAAATGCACAAAAAAAAAACCACACTATATTGCCCAAATGTTTGGTGAAATATAAAAGATGATCTTATGCTGAGTACATAGATACCAAGCATGACATGCTTTAAAATTATGCACACCCGCGCAGCGTCAACACACTATATACATTTTTAAAAGCCTTTAAAGCCTTTACAGGGTACCACTTTAGATTTCCAGAGGTCTAGTGCTAGAATGACTGCTCTCGATCTGATGTTCGCTGTGATACCTCACATGCATGGTGCAATTGCTGTTTACATATGACACGAGACCGACACTTGCGTTCACCTTTGCGCGCGTGCGCAGGGGGACAGAGGTGCATTTTTTTTAAATCATTCATTTTCCTTTTTATTTTATTTTTGCACTGTCCCTTTCTTTTTTTTAATCATTTTTATTGTTATCACAGGGAATTTAAATATCCCCTATGATAGCAATCTGTAGTGACAGGTACGATGGGCCGAATTTTGTGGAGCTGATCGTATTCGGGGTCACCCCAAGGACGACAGAGTTCATTGTCATTAATATGCATGAACCGCAAGATCTGCTCATATCTAGCCCTGGTCATGGACGCAGAGAACACAAGCATATGGTGAATTGGGTCAGTGGACCAATATGACCGCAACTCACTTTTTTTACATATGCCCATGAGGAAGGATAGGCCCAGAAAGGTCTCAAATTCTGGAACTGTAATAGGTTTCCGGTTTCTGGCAAGTGTCAAAATGGGGATTAGCAACGATGAATTGACCAGCATACAAATTGTTTTGGTCCACAATAGATCTATATCTTCCGTGAAAAACTGAATAAAAATCAAGGGATTTAAAATCAACTGTTTCCACCTGAATTCCGGGTTGGCCAGTGAATGGGAGTACAGGCACTGCAGAAGTGGTGGGCTGCCAATCAGGGTTGACATATGCAGCGGGAAGGGCACTATGGGCTCTATGGGAGTGTCTTTGTCTTCTTGATGGCTGCGGGACACTACTTGTGCTAGCCACCGCACCAGCTTGAACTGCACTTATGGGACTTGCCACATCACCAATTGTTACTGCAGTGCTGGTTTGTCTATGAACAGGATGTACTAGGCCGCTGGTGTTTGCCAATTGACCAGAAGGTCAAGCGGCACTAGTACTGGCTCTCTGCTCCACACGAGAGCCCTACTGTTCTTGCACCTCAACAACAGAAGAACAGGGTGGGGTACGCCTGACCTTAGCAGGAAGCATTACTCCGTCGTCAGAGTTATCTGTCAGGGTGCCACTGCTCTCTACTGGTTCGTATACTGAGCCTGAATCTGACAGTGGAGCTTCCCCTTTGCTCTCATCTGTCATGCTCAGCAACGTGTAGTCATCTTCACTAGTGTACCTCTATTTGTACATTTTGGCCTCTAAATTTATAGGTACACTAGTGTGACTGACAGATAAAAGAGCACCTGGTTGTCAGAGTCTGCTTCAATGACTACCAAAAAATGAACTGTAACATTCGTAGGGATCAGGCGTGACTCTGCGAACGCTGCAGTTATGTGTGCTGTGTTTTATAGCTGAGAGTGATCTATTGATACTGCACTTGGGTGGGCTGGGCAGATTGGGTAAACACAGGTGCTAGCAGGTATCTGGGCTGATCCCACTACGCCGTGTTTTTGGGAACACCAAATTACTGGGGACGCTAATATAGTTCTGATCGATCAAAGATATTGATCCGTTCAGACTCTATACTAGTAACGGAGCTATCTTGTGTGTGTGTGTGCGTGTTAGAGTACCTGACTAATCTGACCCTGCCTGGTATTTACGTTGACCCTAACTCACACTCTGATTTCACTCGCTGGTTTATCAAGGCGTTAAACTTTTATTAGGTAATATACGGCGGGTACCCTGACGCTATAAAAAACAAACTAGCTAACTAGCATTACCCGTGACACTAGTGTTAAAGAGGAGGTGGAGACTCTGTTCCTTGCACAGATAGAAAGAGCTGCAAGGGCTGGGACAGTGATAATAATGGGGGAATTTAACTACCCGGAAATTAACTGGAGTAATGGCACTGCTGGGACAGCTAAAGGGCAACAATTATAAACCTATTACAGTACAATTTTATGGTCTAGTTTATTGAGGCCCCAACCAGGAATGACGCTTTGCTGGACCTGGTAATCTCAAATCATGCAGAGCTTATTACCAATATTCACATAAAATAACATCTGGGTAACAGTGACCATAACATGATTTCATTTAATGTAAGCTGCAAGCAACAAACACACACCGGAAAGATAAAAACACTTAATTTTAAGAGAGCAAATTTTACAAAGATGAGGGCTGCTCTCCAGGACTTAGACTGGGAGGGAATATTGGCATTGATGAACACAGAACAGAAAAAAGAAAAATCGGAAAATTTAAATAACGGGTACCCTTATATGAAACGTCACTCAAGCGTATGTCAAAAAAAATTTTTTAAGGGTAAAGACAAGACACAAGTAGTTACGGTTATAAGGGAGGGTCAGATTCAGGACCTCTCGTCGGGAGTAGAAACATTTTAAACGAGAGAATTTTAATTCACAAAAATAGAAAGGCCACACACAAACAACGAACGTCGAATGTAATTTA
>BLSH010392037.1:274947-290220 GCA_018402905.1 Glandirana rugosa
AGCAGCGGTATGTAAAATCTCTAATTTCTGCTATCTGTCCTCAGAGCAACAGCACAGACAGCAGTAGTAAAGTAATCTATCTCAGGATGCAGGATCAGGTCTTAAAATGTCTCAAATCTGTCCCTCAAGCTTTCAGCTTCCTTTCCCTACACTAACCCAAGGAGCATGTGACTGCAGCACTGTGACTCCAGCTTATAAAGAGGCTGGGTCACATGATGCACTGGCCAATCACAGCCATGCCATTAGTAGGCATGGCTGTGATGGCTTCTAAGGGCAAACCAGTGAAACGCTTGTTGATTGGCTGCCCTGCAGCTTCTCAACACGTGGAGTAAAATAGCAGAATCCCGGACCGAACCCGAACGATTTTTGAAATGTCCGGGTCCGGGTCCGTGCCACGGACACCCGAAAGTTCGGTACAGACCCGAACGTTACAGTCCGGGTTCGCTCAACACTAGTTATGGTTATCATTATGTTACCACTAGAAACCAGATGTTTGACTTGTTCCTCTAATTGCCCTAGATGGGCCATTCACGGCTGTACCCGGAGTCCCGGGTCCTGCGCTCCCTCCCCTTATATTTTTAGGAGGAGCGGGTCTCGCGACTCTGGTAATACACAAATGTTAATATACATCTTTATTCTACCTTTATTGTTCAACAGTTATAGCTGAATATAGGATTAGTATTTTGTTTCAACTGGTTATATATTCATACCCTTATGTTCATGTTATCAGACATAAAAGCGAGAATAGCACACTTTGATACCCTTGTAACGTAACTACTGGTCACAAACCAAAAACTTCCTAACATAAATTTCCTACACATCTCTAAGTTAACACAACCTCCATACTTAATTATCTCCTCCCTACTCTCGGTATATCACTACCATCTGTACAAGATTTTGAGACCACATCACTTCATAATTAGTCTCCCCTCCCCAATAAACATGTCAGATATACATAAACCCCCATATAGATCCCTCTTACTAACTGTTAACTCAAACAATCAGTGACATATCACCATCTCCCTTACTCTAGCCAACACCCCTCTTCTACATATCAAGTAACCAAGGGTCCCTTAATGTTATCACCTACTCGAATATTAATCCATCCCAACCCCTTCCCCTTGCTAAATAATACTGTCATTTCTCCATAACGATACTCCTAGATTAATTCCATTCTCACGAGAAACCGCGGTGTGGCGGATTTTTCGGTGAATCGCCTCACGTGTTATATACACAGGACAATTAGTTGCGTTTGTAATCCTCCCACTTCCAACCCCTCCCCACCACAGCTGTGAACTACTTCTCAGCTGACACTCACCGACATTCTGTTGTTCTACTGGGCTGAGCTGGTCTCCCCTAGTAGCCGGTAATCCTTCACCACCCTTTCTCCCTTCTCTCACCCCAGTGCCCCTTTCCTTCGCCACCTCCTACTCCCTTCTCCCCCCTCTCTTTTTTTTTTTCTTCTCTCTTTCTCCCCCCTCTCTCTCTCTCTCTCCTGCTTTCCTCTTCTTCGCGGGTTTCTCCACATCGGCTAACAACCTTTCTGCTCAAAATGCATGACATAAAATTAATCTCCCTTAACACAAAGGACTTAACACTCCTGAGAAAAGGAGTAAACTTCTCCTACACATGAAACACCTAAGAGCAGACATAATTCTACTTCAAGAAACCATTTCCGCTCAGATAAGATTCCTAAACTAACAAATAAAGACTTTCCCACAATCTTTCAAGCAACGACAAACTTGCAAAAACAAAAGGGGTAGCAATTTTGCTCTCAAAAAGAATCCCTCTTGACATAACAGACTCCCTATGTGATGAGGAAGGATGCTACATTTTTCTTAAGGGCAACCTTTGGAATAAACCAATCACCATTGCCAATATATATAGTCCAAACCACGCTCAAGTAACCTTCTTTAGGAAAACGATCACCGACCTCATCTCATTTCAAAAGGGTATACTCATCCTGGGAGGTGATTTCAATATTCCTCTAAACCCCCTTGAAGACACATCATCTGGTTCCTCCTCAATCCCTCTCAGAGCCCTTAAACAAATTAAAAAGCAATTACACGATGCCCTATTGCTTGATACCTGGCGAATACAACACCCAAATACGAAAGACTACACATTCTACTCCATGCCACACAATCGCTATTCCAGAATCGATTATTTCTGGCTCTCTCAAAAAGATCTGCACATGCTTTCTAAAACCACAATAGAGAGCATGTGCCTATCTGACCACCACCCCATTTCTATATGACTCAAGTTCCCAGACGGCCCATCACCCTCAAAAGTTTGGAGAATGGACGCTTCCATTCTCACAGACCTGGAAACTAACAAAATGATTCATAACAATATCAACAATTTTTTTAGGACCAATGATACACCTGAGGTAAACCCAATTACCCAATGGGAAGCACATAAGTGTGTAATAAGAGGTGTCTTAATCGCCCGATCCACAGCACGAAAGAGAATCAGACAAGGCACAATTAACAAACTCTTAAACAAAATTCAAATTTTGGAACTCGCACACAAAAAACAAAAGCAAACAATACATTGCTGGAACTGACCAAAACTCGGATGTCACTCTCAGAGGAAATGGGGCTTAAAGTTAAAAGAAAATTCATACTAACCCAAAAATTATTCTATGAACACAGTAATAAAAGCGGCAAATACCTTGCGAAGGCCCTCCAGGAAAAAAGAGCTAGCGCCTCAATAAGAACAATTCATACGTAAAAGGGCACCTTAGTCCACACAAATAAAGAGATCGCTAACCAATTCGCAGCATACTACAACAAACTATACAATTTACCACCCGAACCCAAACCCCCCAACCTAGTAGGCACAAAACACTCAATCATAGAAGACTTCCTGAAACAATACGCACCCCAAGCACTAAGCAAACTTCTAACATAGATGGCCCCCTCACAGAGGAAGAATTCAAAATAGCATTAAACAGATGAAAACAGGCAAAAGCCCTGGCCCAGATGGCTTTTCAGCTGCCTACTATAAATCCTTTCCAGAAGCCCTCTCCAAACCCTTTCTAAAAGCCTTCAATTATCTTACACATACGGACTTGCCCCCCATAACCTTTTAGAGGCACACACAACTATCATCCCAAAGCCAGATAAAGATCCATCACAGACAGCGAGCTATCGCCCCATCTCTCTCTTAAACACAGATCTCAAACTCTTTGAAAAAATTATAGTAAATAGAATCCTCCCCTACATCCCCAATCTAGTCCACAAAGACCAGGTTGGCTTTGTACTAGGCCGCGAAGCAAGAGATAATACCATAAAAGTGATTAACATACAAGATTGGCTCCATGAAACCAAAACACCAGGCTTCCTACTTTCATTAGATGCGGAGAAGGCGTTTGATAGGTTGGCATGGGACTATCTGAAGGCAACTCTCGAGACATTAGGCCTGGGCCCAAGGCTAATAACATTTATCATGGCTCTATATCATAAACCAACAGCCAAAGTAAGAGCCAACGGCCTCCTATCAAACGCCTTCTCCATACATAATGGCACCCGTCAAAGATGCCCTCTGTCCCCCATACTCTTTATACTTACCCTGGAACCTTTTCTCCAAAAACTAAGAAATAACATAGACATAAAAGGAATTCAAATAGCAGAACAACAATACAAAATCGCAGCCTTTGCTGACGATATTCTACTCTTTCTCACAGAACCCCTAACCTCTATACCCAGCATCCTAAAAGACTTTGGTGAGTTCCAGTATATGGCACACTTCAAAATAAACTTCTCTAAATCAGAAGCCTTAAACATATCTCTCCCACCTAACATAACTAAAACATGCAATTCTAACTTCCCCTTTATTTGGCAAAAAGAGACCATTAAATATCTAGGCATCCATTTAACAACTTCTCCCTCCAATCTCTTCTCCAGAAACTTCCCCCCTTTACTCCAGACCATTAAGGAAGACCTAATCAGGTGGCAAAAACCTCACTTTTCCTGGTTTGGCAGAGCCGCTATCATAAAAATGAACATCCTTCCCCGCATTCTATACCTCTTCCAAACTGTTCCCATTGCAATCCCACTTACATTCTCCCACAACTTTAAAAGGCTATGCTCTCAATTCCTCTGGAACAAAAAAACACCCAGAATCAAGTACACTCAACTCACTACCCCCAAGCTCAAAGGTGGTTTAGGCATTCCAGATCTCAGATTACATCACTGGGCTTACCAACTCCAAAGAATCATAGACTGGAATGCCCATCACCTAATTAAAGATTGGGTGCGGCTAGAAAACACCTGTACTGATATACCCCTACACCTCACACCTTGGATCCCTCATACACACCTCCCACAAGAACTCAGAAGACACCCCCTTATAGGCCCGATTCTAGATACTTTCAAAAAGGCCTCTAGAACAAGAGGAATCTCAGAACCAGCAGGTCCTATGACACCCATTCTACACAATCCAACATTCTCTCCAGGCAGAAACAAATCCTTTCTTAGGGGCCTCGAACAACACACCTTCGTATACACCATTTCACTCCCAAAGGCGACTTTCCCACACTCCAAGAGCTCAAACTTAAATGGCCAGACTCCTCTCTTAATTACTGGAAATACTTCCAAATCAGAAATGTCATCTCCTCCATCAAAAAGACGGGCAACCTACAACAACCGCTTACTCCATTTGACAAGATCTGTTTAGACAGAAAACCGATACAACATACCATCTCAACTATACACTCCTTATTGTGGGAAAATATGACCAACAATGATAGCAAATTCTGTGCGGCATGGAGTAGAGACCTTCATTTAGACATAACTGATAAACAATGGCATCAAGTTTACGACCTAGTACACAAAGGCTCGGTGAACATCACCATTCAGGAAAACAACTTTAAACTCTTAACTCGCTGGTATAAAACCCCAACCACACTCAAACTTTACAACTCAAACACGAGTGATCTATGCTGGCAATGCCAACAGGAGACAGGAAGCCTCCTACATATATGGTGGGATTGTAAGCACATAGTCCCTTTCTGGAAAACAGTAAGAAACCAAATCAACCTAATCACCTCCCAAAATATCCCCATGAAACCAGAACAGTTCTTGCTACACATACAGCATCTACCCCACTATACCGTAAATCACTCACCCAACATATGATCAATGCTGCAAAATTGTGTATTCCCAGACACTGGGGTACCTCCAAACCACCAACGGTAGCGGAATGGCATAAACGAATAGAACATATAGCAAAAATGGAGGAATTGATTGCCATAGCACATGACTGCCCAACCAAATACACAAAAACATGTCAGATTGGATCCAGCATAAACAACCCACATGCTCCTAAACAAATGATCCCCCATAGGCCTATTTTAGCTTTACATAAGAAACAATAATATACGTAAGGTGGAAATTCTCCCCATAATATCCTTTTTTTTTTCTCTCTCTCTTTCTTTCTTCTTCTCTCTTCTATTTTTTTCTTCTTCTTCCCTTCTCTTTCCCTTCCCCTCTTACACCTCCACCCCACCTCCCATCCCCTCCCCCAGTCACGGGTGGGACTCCACCAAGCGCAGGTCGCAATGGAGCCTCCCACACAGAAGTACCCAGCCCCTTACTAAAATCTTCCTGGGACCTACAGGGATAATGTCACGATATACATCTGAATAAACAAGGCCCTATACACAATTATCTATTTCAACAACCTAGCATATTGGCTAACCCCATCCCCACACTTCCCCCCCCTACCCCTCGCCTTCGCTCTCTTTAGCTATACACAAATATACTGTGCACTACTCGCTAAGGCGCTTTTCCTCCCAAAGAAAAAGGGCCTCTAACCAACTTTTAATGATGTCTGAACTTTAACCCGTTTAATCTGACCAGCATTGTTATCTATAAACACACACTGTATTTCAGATATGTCCAACCCTGTATTTGTGACCTCTGTACTTCACATTCACTTCAATAAACTTATTTTGGAAAAAAAAAAAAGAAATCATACACAAGAAATAACGACTGCCTTTGTCGTTTGAGAATTTACGTATAAGTTACTACCATTGTTGGTTACATCATGATATGCACCTACATGTTAAATCAGACGATTGCTCGTCCGACTTTCTCATAGTGAGTACCCAGCTTAACACTGAAAGGAAATATCCTCTGCCTTCTGTTCTAGCAGTTAGGCCCCTTTCACACTGGGGCCACGGCCGCGTTCACAGTAAAGCTCAGCTTGTTATAGCAGCCCTTTACCGCTGTTGCTAGTGGGGCACTTTTAACCCCAAAGAAGGGGTTAAAAATGCCTGTGTTGTGGCGCTTTCAAAGCACTTTTCAGGTGCTTTGGAAGCGCTGCCCATTCATTGCAGTGGGCAGGGGCATTTTGAGAGCGTTGTATACTGTGCTCCCAACCTGCCCCAAAGATGTTGCTTGCAGGACTTATCCTAACATCTTGCAAGCCCCCTCCCAGTGTGAAAGCGCTCAAGCATTCACACTCGGGCGGCATGGGAGGCAGTTTTCAGGCGTTTTACATGCGCTATTTCTAGCACTAAAACACCTGAAAACTGCCCCTTGTGAAAGGGGTCTCATACGCAGAGAGCTTTTAAGCATGCAGTCCGTGCTGAGCTAAGAAACAATGAACTCTGCAAACTCATAGGTGTAATAGGTGCAACCTGTATTAAAAGTTCTTAAAACAAAGATGGTATACTAATTAATAGAATAAATGTAGCCATCAGTTTTTCAAACTTATAAAATGTAAATTGGCCAAACCCCCATTAGAATTTACATTTGAGGCTGGGTTCACACCTATGCGAATTGAATGCTGCCTACACTGCATCCAACAAATTGTTTTCAATGTGTCCAGTTCACATAGGTGTGGTGCATTCGCACTCTGCATTGCACAGAAAATGTGTGCGTTTTCTGTGCAGTGTGGTGCGAATTCCAGCCCCATTTTGTTCAATGGGAACTCATCTAATTCGGAGATATGTTCCGCATGGAACGGGGATCTTTCCCCCTCCTCACTGCACCTACCTCCCTTGTCAGCCAATGCGCTGTGAGAATGGACAGGAGCCGCTGAACAGCAGCTCCTGTCCTTCTCACAGGCATTGGAGCTGGAATTCGCACCGTACAGATGTGAATCCAGCCTAAAGGCAAACCTCATGCAGATATAAAAATTAAAACAGTTACTTACAGTATTTATTTAAAAGAAAAAATATCATGGAGCCTAGGTTCACATTGGAGTGATTTGGCATGCGATTTGAAATGTCAAATCGCATGCCAAATCAGCGGCAATTGCCGGCACTGGCACCGTCTGATTCTCAAAAGTAGTTTCTGTACTACTTTTAGGCAACTTTGGGGTGCGATTTCCATAGACATCTGTGCAGCGACCCGTACATATGTCTCTTAAATCGCCCCCCAAGTTGGGACTGACATACGGGAATGATATCGTGCGAGTTTAGCTGAACAGCTGAAACACTATTTCATTCCTGCTGTCAGTTTGAACCTAGGCTAAATGTAATAGCAACTAGTAGAAATATCTGAACTTGACTTAATTTTAGACTCTTGAATTCCCCCTGCACAGCAGCACTTCAGGTACTAGGAGTCAATTAGGTGTCCAACCAGGTGCCCTGCATTCACACGTGCTGACAAGGAATATGACAGGTAAAGAAAGCAGAGAAATACATAACCCCATCAGGTTTTTGCCTCTCCTTCACTTGTCTAATCACACGCTGTGGGCAAGGAGGTGATGTATCTGTGTTGGCTAACAGAAATCTCAGGTCACCAGGTTGGCTGTGCTGTGTGGTAGGGCTTTGTAAAGTTCAGAAGTGGATAGGCAGAAATTGAAATGCTTTCTCAGGTAAAACAGGCAAAATATTTGTATTTCAGCCAATTTTCTGGAAGTCAGGTTTAAATTTATGGAATCTCTCTGAAATAATTAATTTCTAAATTGTAAGGTTGATTGAGATACTGTATATATAATGTAATGGTAGCAGAAAGTGAAAATCAGACGCAGTGAGCCATGGGTATCATGTGCTAAATCGATCTCAAATTATTAAGCAGGAAAACCTGCACAAAATGTATTTGACAGGCTGGGGGGACATTAAAGACAAGCACTTTTCAGTTCTCTCACTGTTAATGAAACTCTGTAGATAAGCTGAATAAGCCACATGAACAAGTTGAAGTTGGGTTATTTTATTTTCAAAACAACCATGTAAATAAAAAAATATATAAAATATCTAACAGGTTTGTATAACCTGGCCCCAACATAGACTTGATCATTTTAGCAAATTTCTTATGTTTGCCACACATGATACTATCTGATGGTATAATCTCTGTCAATATGTAGTGCAAGGGCCCACTTAAACTGTCCATTCAATTTGTATGCAATGAGGTACGCCCCCTCACTACAGGTGTAGTCTGAAGCCAGGTACACACACAGGGTTGAATGAAAAAAAACTGGTGGTTGCGGTCAGAGCCCCTGTACTAATTTGCGAGGTTAGTCCAGCGATCTCCCCCATTGAGCTGTTCTGTTCTGGGGGAGACCCCAACCCCCCCCCCCCGCCAGAACACTCCAATCAGCACTCTCTACCATTGGCTGAGAGTGCTGATCTGGAGTTGGTCTGATGCTGGTTTTCCAGCATATACGTCCGACAGAAGCCGGTCAAACAGTTGGCTTCTGTCGGGCAGACAGACATACACACAGGCCGAATGCTGGCGCTCTTTTTTTTTAACTGACTGTTGTCTCCCGACATTCGGCTCGTGTGTACCTGGCTTAAAGCCTCATACACATGATGAGAATATCGGACGAATGATCATCCATTTTTTTTTTTTGCATGCTAGTCTCATATCATAAATGAAGAGGTTGCTCGACTGACGAAAATTCTTGTATGACAGAATACAATTTCGGAAGTGATGTAATGTATTATATTGTATTGTATTCTTTAGTTTCTGGAGCATGCATAGTCTTTTTATCTGATAAAAACTGTACTGATTAAACAAAAATTGTACCATCTGGCAATGTAGAAGAAAAAATGTTGTGTCTCTTCGGATGGTTTTGGATGAACTGTCATGATTGGCTCTCGAAAGCTGTGTACTAATGTTCAGATTATTGTATGATCGCTTTGAAAGTGGTAATTTTTATCCTATTTTCTGATCGTGTTTACTAGGCATTGGGCAGGCCATACATGGATTGTAATTCGGCTGGTTCAGCATGAATTTCGATCAATGTATGGGCACCCTGGTTGTACACAAGGCAGCCTATCGCTTGACTTGTGTACAATCCAGTCTGTTAACCTTTTCCCAAACAATTAGTATTTTAGACCCTAATCATTGTCTTCTGATGGCAGGGAAAGCTCCTTCACCTTCCCCGCCAGCAGAACACAATAGCACTGCAGAAAGGATTCCCCCATCAACAGTGACTGTGTTGATGGAGGAATAGAGCAAGTTTCTTTTCTTCCACCCCTGGTGGAGGGAAAGAAAATTGCTTAATATATGGCCTGCCTAAGGATAAACACACTTTACAACCGAAATGCACAAATTCCTTTAAATTTACCAACACCTATGTAGTGCATAGGCCACCTTAATTGGATATAAATTGAATGCATTGTTTAGGTAGGCTTATGTACTACATTGGAATAGCTAAAGAAGATTGCACAGGTCTTGTAAAATCAGATTGTAATATATGTGTGTGACCAGCTTGCGTCTTCCCCTAGATATAGCCATCTTTACATGACGCACATTTCTTGATGCTGAAACATTTGAAAACATAAACTGTTGACCCAACTGTTGTCCAAGTAGTCTTGGAAATTTTTATTCCTTTGCTAACTGGGCTTTTATAAACTGCTTTTGGCTGCCAACATTGCCCTGAGCTTGTTAGGTTTATCTTTTAAGTTTTATTCTCATAGCACTTCAAAGTGAATGAAGGATTGATCGGTGCTGCCCACGGTCTGCACATTCGGTTCCCACACCAACATACACGAAGAACGCACCTTTTGATCTTTCAAAGAAGGAATAAAAATGACCAGAATGTGTTTTAGTAATCACGCTGTGCTACTGCTGAGGATCTCTGATACAGAAAGCCTTTTGTATTTGTCTTTTCATTGTTTCTTTATTTGCAATATTATTACACAATTATCAAGCATACTAATAGAATATTTAAGCAAATGTCATTTATTTAAATGAGAACTCCAGTTTCAAAGGTCTCTGTTTTGTGGACAGGTATATGTAACTGTACATGTAATAGTCTATGTGGATTGTACTGATACCTGAATGCTTGCAGAGTGGGCTGCTGGAGCAGAAGTATGCTAAATTATAAAAAAAAACACCGGCAGATCTCTGGATAAAATACCATGTACCCTACTGCAATCTAGAGAATGTTACTGCTTTATTTAAATTGTATGTAAACCCACAACCAAAATGATGAAAGTTGGTAAATTACCCTTCTTTATCCACTTCAATACAAACCACTTTTACTTCCTTCCTGCCCAGACCAATTTTCAGCTTTCAGCGCTGTTGCAATTCAAATGACAATTGCGCAACACTGTACCCAAATTACATTTTTATCATTGTTTTCACACAAATCATTAATCACCACTGGGTTTTCTTTTTTTTTTTTGCCAAATAAATGAAAAAAGACCAAAACTTAAAAAAAACACACACACATTTTTCTTCCTTTCTGTATAAAATGTTTCAGATAAATAATCTGTCTTCTTAAAATGTAGGCCAAAAGCAGTTCTGTTACATTTCTTTGGTGAAAATAACCCAAATCAATGTATATTTATTTGAAAATCGATCAGTCCTGATGTACTGATGGCCATTTCTTGAGGCCCGAAAATGCCAGGACAGTCCAAATACTCCCCAAATTACCACTTTGTGAAAAGTAGACAGTCCAAGGTATTTAGTAAGAGACATGGTGAGTTTTTTGAAGTTGTAATTTTTTTGACACAATTTTTTGTAAAATCAAGAAATAAAAAAAAATAGTTTGTTTAGTCATCAGTTCAGTACAGCGCCATTCATATAAGTGGTGTGGTGGTGATCAGGGACACTGACTGGTGACAACACATTTTTGATAATTTTGTTCAATTTTTTTACACCCCCTCCCAATCCATACCAGGCGCTTCGGGTTTGGTATGGATTTTGGGGGGAGCCTCATGCCAAAAATTCCACAAAAAAAATTGGCGTGAGGCCCCCCAAAATCCATACCAAACCATTATCCAAGCATGCAGACAGGCAGGGGGAATGAGCAAGCATCCCCCTAAACCATATCAGGTCACATGCTCTCAACATGGTCTGCCCCCCAAAGCACCTTGTCCGCATGTTGATGGCAACCCTGGCCGGATGGTTGTGAGGGTGCAAGGGGTGAGTTATCGGCATCTGAAAAACTCCTTTAACAAGGGGGGCCCTAGATGCTGTCCCCTCCATGTGAATGAGTAAGGGTAAATAGTACCCCTACTCATTCACCAAAAAAATGGGCAAAGTATAGAGAAACAGGAGCCAGTTTTTTGATAGGTCCTTTATTAAAAACAAACAAAATAAATGTCCCCCAAAGTAAATCCAATGTTAGTCATGGTGACTGGCAGCCTCTGACTCGCTCCCAAAAAAGTCCATACCTGACACTTGACTAACGCCGAATGACAGCTCTGATCCCCACACACTGCTAAATAAACTAAGGGGTAGGATCACTTGGTGATGTCATTGGGTGACCCAGCAACTTTGTGACTTCACTGACCAGTGTATGCTGGGTCAATGATGTCACAAATGGGTGTGGCTGTCCGGTGACATCTCCCTGCCTATTAGTTGATTTAGTATCAGGTGGGAAGCAGAGCTGTCAGGCAAGAGAGACCTACAGGAACCTCCCTTCCATACAGTGAAATGTGCACCCAACTCTAGTAAGTGCATACACAAACAGGAAGTAGGAACTGAGAGCTGCTGTGCATGGTGCATGAAATGTAATTAATGATAAAAACTCCTAATGATTTACAACCCAGGGGTCAGGCATAATTTCAGTACTTTATAAAACCCTGCTATCTCCCTCTTTCTAGCAGGTCCCTAGTTCACCCTACATATGGGGAACAGGCAGCCACATTTGAAACAGATCTAGCTACAAGAAAATAAACATATGATTGTCTATTTTAATTATAACCACAACCCGGCTCAGCCTCAGCGCCGCTGCATTGCTGAAAGGCAGCAAATGGCTTGCAGCAATGCCAGTTTCTGAAATTCCAGCCAACGAGGCTGTTCCATTGTGCCTGCATAACGCTAGCCCTCCCACTTCACGCAGGGATGTGAGAAGGAGGAAAAAAATACAGAGGAGATTAAGTGAAATAATAACAGGTGAGAGAGGACTCCTTATATTGTGCTACTTATGTTTTTTTGCACAATTCTGTATAGTTTATTTACTGTTTTTGTTCGTGTTTGCAAAATGAAAGTGGGCCGGTCTGGATGAAGTCCAGGGCCAAATTTTTGTCCCAGTCCAGCCCTGCTGCTAGTCAACCTTCTTCTCTTGTTACTGGAGAAAGACTCACAGGAAAAGACCAATGAAGAGAAAATGGGCATTGAAATGAGACTTTGAATCCATTACTGTGGGGTCATATATGATTCCGTGGCATATAGAGGGAGGAGAAGGTGGAGAAGAAAGAGGTGAAGGAGGAAGGGATGAGGAATAGAGGGGGGGGAAACAGTGAAGGATGAAGGGGAGGAGGAGTAGAAAGAGGAGGAGGTGGAGAATAGGAGCAGACTCTACAATATGTCCAATGCTGAGTTCCAACATGTGAAGATGTCATAAATAAGACGGTTGACAAGCAGTTGGTATTCGGCGATACATTTCTGCCAGATGACCACTGGCTGGGTATGACTGCCTAAAGTGGACTCACACCACTTTAGACTGATGAAGCCCAGCCTGGAAGCCAGGGTATTGCATGTTAAATGGCTGCACCACCAGGTTGAGTATATGTTTCAGAAAAGGTACACATTTTTACCAGGCAAATCCAGCAGCTAGCAACTTAGTGCTGCTGTCACACACAACCTTGCTTGGCCAAAGATGGCAGAGCTACCTTTTGGTCTGGGCCCAGGGAGCTGCCAACAGCTCTGTCCTAGAGTGACTTCTGTCCCCCATGCATAGGAGCTACAACACAGCATGGCAGCTTTTAATCAAGGATGAATATGTTCTGGGCACTTGGGGGGCTGCTGGTTCCAAGGAGTCAAATGATGAGGTCAGTGAGAAGGATGGGTTACAGGTGACTACGCTGTCACCATCAGACAAGACACATGGCGGTGCCACCAGGTTGAGCAGTGTGCCCTGTCCTGTATCCTACCCTGCCCCCTAAACATTGACCCAGTACACCATGGAGGATATTTAGCATCCCTATCCAAGCTTACTTGACTATGTTTCTTTGATCATATGTACCCTACCTCTGACAGCATGGTCCAGCAAAACAGAAATCTTACATTCCACCTGCTGATGGACCGCTGGGATAGCTTTTAGAGTAAAATAATGACAGCAGGGTAACATCCACTGTGGTGAAGCACAGGCCATAAACACATAGAGGGGGCTGACTTCATTAGCTGAAATGGGAGCAGCTATAAATGTCACCAAACTGATGCCCAGCTTCCAGCATCCTTTTTGACAATAGCTTGCCTATTAGCCCTGAAAATTGCCAGAATATAATATAACAATCCACATCACCCCAATAGACTGAAATGGAGTTGGCAGCTAAATTCGGGTTTCTCCAATTTCAAGCAGGATTTGGTGACCCACCCCCTCCCTCACAAACATGAATGGAACCCAGGCAGATTCTATCATTTCCTATTGGTTATCTAAAGTCAGCACATTAATAATTATCTATGAGTATATATTAAACAGTATATATTTATCAATATGTTTTCATTTGAGGTAAATGCATACAGACTGCAATGTGTAACTGTAATATCAGAACTAGGTGTCACATTCTCATACATGTGACATGTGACATGTGGCATTAATATATAGCGATGTGTATCACATTAATAAAAATGCCCTGCGATAATATATAAAGGAGATGGTGTTGTATAGTAACTGGTGAGGCACCGTGAGTGCTAAAGTGAGCATTAGATGTGTGTTCACTTCAAACAATGCAAAGAGCATCAACTATATCAGCCATAAATGAAAAATAAAGTCCATAGGCTGCAATATTATCATGATTCCAGTAGATGGAGTATATAATTAACATCAAAAAGTCCATGCACAAACTACTCCCAACACCAATGGTAAGTATGATCTGGAGTGTAGGTATTGATTACTTTTCTTTCCACCCGTGCTCTATCATGTAAGAAATGGCCACTCACCGAACCCTTATGACCCCTTAGGTTGCAGGAGGTCATACAGCGCTTTATGGAAACACAATGTTCCAAACTGATCAATGGTAGGTCCGGTGGTGTCTTCAGTATGAAGCTGTGGGGTTGGAGAATGACTCCACAGGAGACATGAGGTAAAATCTTATAGAGTAGTATTTATTAAAAACAAAATAGCAGCAATAGTTGCACTCACATGTATTTGTGCCTTTCCCGACACTAGGTATCAATGGCGTATGGGTCTCGGCTACTCATCCGGCTCCAGCATGCAGAAGAAGCTGACTCTAGCGAAACTGACGTAGAAGCCATAGCACCCAATCAGGCTCCCCAATCCAAAGAGAGGCTTGGCATGCACACTACAGCTGGAGGAGTAGCAGAGAGCGATACGCCATTGATACCTAGTGCCGGGAAAGGCACAAATACATGTGAGTGTAACTATTGCTGCTATTTTGTTTTTATTGATTTTTGCAATAAATACTACACTAAAAGATTTTACCTCATGTCTCCTGCGGAGTCATTCTCCGCAGACCTGTGTTTGAGCCACCTCTATCAGATCATGCCCTGCAGCCATTACCTTTTGTACCGCCTCCCCCTCCCTTTAGATTGTAAGCTCTACGAGCAGGGCCCTCCTATTCCTTCTGTATAGAACTGTATTGTAATTGTACTGTGTCCCTTCTTTATTGTAAAGTGCTGCGCAAACTGTTGGCGCTATATAAATCCTGTATAATAATAATAATTCTCCAACCCCACAGCTTCATACTGAAGACACCACCGGACCTGCCATTAATCAGTTTGTAACTTTGTGTTTCCATAAAGCGCTGTATGACCTCCTGCAACCTAAGGGGTCATAAGGGTTCGGTGAGTGGCCATTTCTTACATGATAGAGCACGGGTGGAAAGAAAAGTAATCAAGGTGGGCACGAGATAGTACATTCTTTACCGGTGAGTGGCTTGGGAATACTGGGGAATCCAAC